>VYZU01024856.1:0-14968 GCA_013401355.1 Ceyx cyanopectus | reverse complement strand
GATTCTGTGATTCTATTATTCTAGGGGGGTTGTTCCTCTGCATGTCTCAGCTGGAGAGGCTGTGCCATGCACCTCCAAAGGGCTCCCAGACCTGCTGCCAAGTCTGCTCCCGGCCAGACAACATTTTAAATGAGTTGATAGCATTTTGATTTTCTCCTGATGAAGCAGCTCTGAGAGCAGCCACGCTGGAGAGTGGGGAAGGGTCAAGAGGCAATTAAGAATGGAAGATCTTGCTTTTTGTGGCTAGTAAAGCCAGTTAATTAGTTGAAACAAGTGAAAAAGAGGGAGAGAGGAGCTGAACTGTAATTTGGAAAATTCAAAAAGCTTTCTATCAAATAAATTGATTAGCAGGCTAATCATAATCAGGACTCTTGGATTAGCAGTTAATTTGGGGAATCAATTAATAGTGGTATTTTTCAAATCACAGTTTCCTCCAGAGCACAGGGACTTCACTGCAGCGTGTTTTTAGAGATAACAGATGCTGGATTAGGGCTGAGGAATGATTCCCTGTCCATAGAACAGCTCTGGTGTACCCTACTTTCAGCATTTTGATTTCTTTACACTTTTTTTTTGTGTGCGTGTGAATGGGTGTTGGTTGTTTTAATTCCTTTCTTGTTGCCTCTGCACTTTCTTGACATTAAAGAACAAATTATTCTCCCGATGATTTTAGTGCTCTCTGCTCAGTTTGAATGTGCATGAAACAGTCTCCTCTCCTGAGGCTGAACTGCAATTTCCTCTGCTAGCAAATAACAACTCAAAACTTGAGGAAAACTTGGCAGGACTTTGCTGTCCTTGAGCTCTAAGGCAGCTGGGGCTGGGGATGCTGCAGCAGCTGAACACTGGGCATCTGGGACTTCCCACCAACCTCAGCTGCCCCTGGGGCTACCCCTGTGCTAGTCACTGGGCTGGATTTCATGGGAAGAGGAACAATGGTCTTTCAGATGCAGGGGCCAGGTGTTGTTCACTCTGTGCAGAAAAACTGCTATTAATTAAGAGAATCCATCGTACATAATCACATCAGGTTAAACCAAACCTAAACCATATTTTGCAAAGAATTTGTTGTCAGTTTGACAATTACTGCCACAGCTCAAACACACCTTAGGTCATGACAGGTCCCCTGATAGTTCTGGAGGCCACTGGTTGATGCACCAATATGATGGTGGTTTCTGCATTGACAATGGGCCATGTTTTGGGCTGCAGGTCCATGGGAGTTCATAAACTGCCTACCTGAGGAGTGAGAGGCTTGGAGCTCACCTAGCCTTTGTGTTTACTGTGTCTGCTAACTCCCCTGAAGTACTGGTGTGGGGGAGAGCTTTGCAGTGGCATGAGGGTGGATGAGTTTCAGCAGTCCCTGTGTGTGCAGCCACAGCAGCCACCCATGGGTTTAGAAGCAAAACCAGCCTAATTTCAAGTTATTTGGGTGCCTGATCAGCCAGACACCCTATAAAAGCAACAGGTACCCCAGTGTGAGCAACAGGTTCTCCAGCTCATGGGTTTTTGTGTCCAAATGAGTGAGCAAGAACCAACTGGCAGTGAAAGCTGGGGACAAACCTATCCTCAGGGGTCAGTTCCCCAGTGTGGGTGTTTCCTCAGCACAGACCTCAGTGAGTTGTTAAAGTGCTCCTCATTTCAGCTACAAGGATGCTGCCCTCCCTGGCTCTCTTGCAGAGAACTGGACTGCAGGCAAGTACCTGAGTGTCCACATCAGGCTACTGAGGAGATGGAAAGATTGATAAAGCCACGATCACTTCAACAGCATTAATTTTCAAACCTGGAACCTTGATCTCATCATAATTTCCATGGAGCCGAGTGTCTGGCATTCAGTTCTTACCAGGACCTGAGGTTTGGGCTGTCCCAGGCTCTGTGGAGAGTCCCAACATCAAAGAGACAAAGCCTTTTGTTCTATTTCCATGTTGTTAGAGGATCTGATCTCTGAGTCTGCTGCTCATTGGTGCAAACCCAAAGGCTGCAAAGCAATCAGCTCAATTCAAAGTATTTGAAGGCATATGTAAAACTCAGGATGGCATCACTGAGCCAACACCCAGCAGCAGACACAGACAGAGCCAAGTCACATCCCTCTTCGAAACTCCCTGCTTAACTAATTCCACACCAGGATGCTCCTCACACTAATTCCAAGAGGAAAAATAAAGCTAGCAGCCAAAGACGACGTCTGGGGAAGTTCCCGAGGAACATAAAACTAAAGATGGTTGTTTCCCTGTCTTGCAATTCTCCTTTCAGAGTTGTCTAGTTCAAATTGGGTTTTTTCCATCCATGGGGCATAAGGAATTTTACTGTGCAAGCTGTTCAGTCTCATATGCCTCTACTTGCTAGTGACAAACCACCCCCCTCCTGGAATATTCAGTGTATAGAGAGCCACTGCAAGCTATGTGTTGGAGTGAAGTTGATGGCTTCTCTAGCATCTGGATAATCATTTGGAGAGAAGTTGTGTCTGTCATTTCACAGCTGCCAGCTCCTGTTACTAACTCTTCCTTACCTCACAACTGCACCAGAAACGCTTGGCAAGTGCTCATTAGAATGGATTTTTCTGTCCAATGTAATAAGCAATATCAAGATATGAGTTATCTAGCTCCTCTGAGGAGCCTTTTGTTCCCCTCTGCCCCCCAGCAGAACGCCTGGGTGGTATGGTCTGTGCTAAACCCAGCAGGCTGCAGTGCAAAGCAGGAACAAAGCAGTGGGACTGGCACTGGAAATGAGGGGATGGATGGTGCCATGCCTGGGGTGTTCAGGGAAATGATGACATTTCTACACCCTCTTCAGAAAGTCTAGTTGATGATTTCACACCGTGGAAGGAGAAGTAGGATGGAGGAGGTGATGTGATACCTTCTGGCTTCTAACATCCCTGGTGTGAGAGGAGTTGTAGCTGCTGAGAGGCAGAATCCTAATTTTCATGCCAGGGAATTTTTGTATGGGATGCCTGTAGAAATCCCAGCTCCTCAGACAAACGTGCTGCTGTGCACACCTTGGGATGGATGGAAATAGTGCTGTTAACATGTTGTGTTGGAAAGGTGACCTCATTCCACCCCTAGACACCGGGGAAGTGTGAAAATTCAGTGGAGCACTGACTGCTTTGTCCTTCCCCGGGGGTCCTGAGCCCACCCTGCCACTACAATGAAGAATACAGGTGGTTTGGAAGCATCTGAGCTTCACTCCTGCTATGGCAGCAACTTGGGCTCCTTCCCTCACTCACTTCAAGGCTTTAACTGCCACGGACTGCTGCATTATCATTCACTTTACCCAGATTATGAACGCATCAGGAATTAATTAGGCCGACGTGCTCGTTTGAGCTATTCTTAAGTTAAAGATGCATTTGACTAGAGGACTCTGCAGATCAGGACTTGGGAGGGATGATGAATGTCATTTCAGTGGGAGAAGAGGCTGCAGCTGGAGCAGTGAGGGTCAGCAGCTGGCTGCCCACTCCGGCCGGGCCGTTTGCTTCCTCTCTGGACGATGGAGACTCTGCTGCTCTTTAGATTGATCTTAATGGCTCCTCTAAAGGCAAGACAAACAGTGTCATTGCACTGAGAAATGATGCCCTGGCAATAACTGAAGGGATGAAGTAGTGTGGATTGTTCTGATTTCATAGAGCCCTCTGGGTCACACAGCTCTGTTCCCTGCACCAGAGGTGACCTGCAGCAGTTTCTCCAGGAGGTGAACCAACAGTATTCTTCTATCATAAATTCTTTCTTGATTTAAAGTTACCGACCAACACAGACAACTAAATTCGTTCTAAAAAGTAATTATTCACGTAAACAAAATTGTTTCTGTTGTATTTCATGTAAACATGTCTCGTGTCAGCATCCAAATGGGAAAAAAAAAGTTGCATTCATCTCTTGCTGAATGACCCCACTATAATAGAGATCATAGAGACATACAGTGGGTTGGGTGGGAAGGGACCTTTCAGGGTCACCCAGTGCAACCCCCCTGCACTGAGCAGGGCCATCTGCACCCAGAGCAGGGTGCTCAGAGCCCCCCCAAACCTCCCCTGGGATGGTGCCAGGGCTGGGGCAGCCACCACCTCTCTGGGCAGCCTGGCACAGGCTCTGACACCCTCAGCACCAACAATTTCTCCTGCTCTCCAGTCTCAAATCTCCCTCTTTTAGTTCAAACCATCCCCCCTTGTCCTGTCCCAACAGCCCCTGCTCAAAACTCTGTCTCCAATCATTTTTGTGACCCAATTAAATGAAGTCACACTCATCATCATCATCACCTCCACCACTATTATTATTATTTATAATTTCTAATTTACGTTATATTAGCAATAATGGTAATTAAATTAAGACCAGTGCTAACAGTAATTATAAACATAATCACAGCAGCAGCAATAGCAGCAAACACTCCAAAGATATTGGCACATTTGTATTTTTTGGCTGTTTTCACCTAGATGGCTGATCTCCAACCCTCTGTTTTCCTTAGTGCTGGATTACATGGTGGCTTCAGCACTGATTCTCCCCAGAAGCTCTCTATGAGGGACCCAAACAAAAATCCCCTGACAATTAATGTTTGAGTCTGAGTGTGATTTTCCTGCACAGAAATACTCTCCTACAATCAAAACTAAGTGGTGGGTAAGAGGTGGGGTTTGTTTCAGAGCTGTGTGGGAATGTGGAATGTATTTGGCTCCCCCTCACCCCCTTTAAATCTTTTTCCTGAGTTTTGCCCCAAGCTGAGTTAATTTATAATAGAATATTCTTCAGTTTCCCATGCTGTGTCAGCAGCTCTTTCAATGCACAGGTTTCACCTATCTGCATTTGTTTATTGATGATGAAAAAGTGATATTAAATACAGAATTAAGTATTTATGCAGGGTGAATTTAAAGCTAAGAGTGTTAGATCACAAGAGAATTCTCTAATTGAAATAGTCTTTGTGTGTAGCTGGAGCCTCATTTAAACTCTGCCTAGCTTAGTTAAAACTTAATAACATATGGATGACATCTTAGCTGCACTTCTTTTCAAGTGATGGCAATGGTGTTAATTCCTTATGACACAGAAAGCAAATAAACCATTGCCATTCAGTGGATATTGCCAGCCACGGGACTTGTTTATTTCTAGTTTCATATAATTAATGATTAATAAATAAAATACATGTGTGTAAATGCACATATACACACAAAGAGAGTAATATTCCCTATATATATATGTTAGTACCAAGGCCAAAATGTTGTGAAATCCAAATCCCATCCAACCCAACGCAATCCAATCCCATCCCATCCAATCCGATCCAATCCAAGGGATCCCCAGTGATTGTTTAAGGGTTCCCTGTTGTGCACCCATGTGTTGGGTCACCTCTGTTACTTTGAGGCATCACAACCAAGAGCTGAAACCCTCCCTGGCAGCAGAACAGGCTGCTGGAAAGAAAGAAAAGTTTGCTACTCCAGCCTTGATTGCTTCTTGTTAAATATTTCCGAGATAGATGGGCTTAACAGAACACCTATGAGCTAAAAATAGCAGCAGCAAAGAGACTGGAGCATCGCACAGCTCTCTTTTTAACAAAACCAAGCTCTTTCTGTTTTAATGACTCGGTACTTACAGCCTCTTAGGAGACAATCTCCCGGGTTTAGCTCTGTTGTGGAACAACAAAACAGCCTAAACCAGCGGCTGAGCTGGTGCTCAGCTCTGCATCTCTGCTCCGGGTGAACCCATCCTGCTCAGCCAGAGCTGCAGAAACAGAGCACGGATGGAGCAGGGGCTGTAAGGAGACATACCAACGTTTGATCAGCCTGAGCACCACCCAAGGGGACTGCCTGTGCTGGGATAGTCACAACGAAGTGAGCAGGTGGCCAAGAAGGCCACCAGCATCCTGGCTGGGATCTTTCTGCACTGGGCACTGGGGAGGCTGCATCTCATATCCTGGGGTCAGTTTGGGCCCCTCACTCCCAACAGGACACTGAGGGGCTGGAGCGTGGCCAGAGAAGGGCAATGGAGCTGGGGAAGGGTCTGGAGCAGGAGTGTGGGGAGGAGCAGCTGAGGGACCTGGGGCTGTTGAGCCTGGAGAGAAGGAGGCTCAGGGGAGAACTTCTGGCTCTGACAGCTCCTCACAGCAGCTCTTCTATCAAGGAAGCAGCACCAGGATAGGAGGAACTGTCCTCAGGTATTCCCAGAGAAGGTTGATGTTGGAGCTGAGGAACAATTTCTTCCCCTGCAGGGCTGTCCCAGGCTGCCCAGGGCAGGGGTGGAGTCCCTGTGAGCCCTGGAGGGGTTTCCAAGCCCTGGAGCTGTGGTGCTGAGGGCCATGGGGCAGTGCTGCCCTGGCGATGCTGGATTCACAATTGGTCTCCATGATCTCACAGGTCTCTTCCAACCAAAATGATTCTATGACTTTATGATACAAGTTCTTTCTGTGATCCTGCTCCTGTATCTCCACAGCAGTGGTGCCCTGCAGACAGCTGGGAGTGCAGGCCAGCAGAGCAGCAAGGGCCGGTGCCACAGTCCCAGAGAGCAGAATTTGGCAGCGGGGAGCTCTGTGTGTGCTCAGGCAAGATCCCCTCCACCTCTGCTGTCGTTTGACACGACTTTGCATTTGGATTTTGCAATTCAGGAAATGAAAGGCACGGATGCCAAAATTATCTTTGAATAAATAAGGACGTTAGACAAGAGAAAATTATCTAACATCAAAAGGAAACAAAACAAGAAAAAAAAAAATAGTGACTACGTTTAAAAAACAAACCACCACTCACCAAAAACGAGTGGATTGAGAATGTTTCCTTTCTTTTGATCTTTTTAAATTGAAATAGCCCATATTAGATGCAGCAGCATTTTCTTACAAATGACCCTTATTCACATCATTGTGACTTCATTCTTTAGGAAATTTCTGAGGCGAAAAGCGGCCTCCATGGTTCAGTTGCCAACCCTCGTGAGCAGCTCTCAGCTGAGAGAAGCAGAGGGAAAGTGTTTCGTGTTATTTACAAGCATCTGGGTTTTTTTTTAACTAAGTGATTTGGGGTCATTTTCCAAAGCAGGCCTCTCAAGGATTCAGGAAAGCAGGGTGGTAGGTGGGAATTAAAACAGGCAGGACTTTCCAACGTTACTCTGGTCACTAAGGGAGTGTGTTGGGAGGAAAATGTGGGAATTGCACTTCTCAGAGCTCTCATTTAACAGTTATTTGCTTTCCTTTAGGAGCTTTTGCCAATATGCTTCATGAAATATGCAACTTCCACATTGATTAGGGTGAAACCTGGGTCCTGAAAAGCAGCACCTGTTTAAAGCTGAGCTTAGATTTTCCTGGGATGAGGTTCAGCAGCCATGTGCTCCACTGCCTCTGACTGCCAAGGGGATTGGGCTCTGCTCACAAGGGACAGGACAAGAGGAACCAGCCTCAGGTCACCCCAGGGGAGGCTGAGGTTGGAGCTGAGGAACAATTTCTTCCCCTGCAGGGCTGTGCCAGGCTGCCCAGGGCAGGGGTGGAGTCCCTGTGAGCCCTGGAGGGGTTTCCAAGCCCTGGAGCTGTGGTGCTGAGGGCCATGGGGCAGTGCTGCCCTAGAACTGCTGGGGGATGGTTGGATTCAATGATCTCAAAGGTGTTTTCCAACCACAATGATTCTGTGACTCTGATACAAGTTCTTCACTGCAGGCTCTCTTAAATTGACAAATGAAAAAACTCAGAGCTATTTTTACAGGCTTGGAGAAAACAGATCAGAGCTGTGGGACATGTTCATATCTTATTAGCATGCTTTGGTATTCTTATCTTCCTGGCTTTGAAATATTTAGGCATTGTTTTCCCCTACACTTGCTGCAGATTATTGGATCACCTATTCCACATTAACTTTGCTGTGGCAATATTCCTGAAGCACTCAAGACTTTCATCTACTGGGGGCAAAGACACCCCAACAACTTGTATGGAAAACTAAGCTTCTTTTCATAAGTCCAATTAAATCAAGGCATTTGGTGATAGCATCAGTGATTGTGCACAGCCCTGATTAGGTGAGGCTTAGAGCAAAGCCTGCTATTCATATTGTCAAACATGAAAATGTGCTTGTCCTCCTTAAAGGCTTCTTGAACACAAAGGAAAATGATGATCCCCAGGCCTGGAAACCTCACCTCTATGAAAAAAAAAATTACAAACTACTCTGCACCAGGTTTGTATGGACCAAAGAATCAGCTGAAGGGAGCTCCAAAGCTTCAAACAGTGACCTCTGTGCTGTCTGCTGTCTGAGTTTATTCAGAGCCTGCTGAAGCCATCAGGTAGCCTGTCTCCTGCTGTGCCTTTGCAGACAGTTTACTCACCACTGTCAGCCTCAGACTGTGAGGGGAACAGAGTGTTCTGCACCTGAGTGCTCCCCAGCTGTCTCTGCTGGGATGTCTCTGCAGATGCTGCTGTTTGGCTCTTGCCAGTGTGGTCTCCTCTGGGTCTGTTTGCCTCTTGCCAGTGTGGTCTCCTCTGGGTCTGGATGCCTGTCTTCTGTGTGGAGACCACAGCCCTTGCTGGGCCACATGGATTCCTTCATAGCACAGAAAGCACTCCCTCCATGGGAGGACAAATCAGTGGAGAGTGCAGGTGTCACAGACAGAAAAGGAGCATGTTTGGGGGTTTATACATGAGAGACCTCAACATGCTTGGCCAAGATGTCAGAAAACAACCTGCAGCAGCTGCTTTCAAACAGAAGTGGTTTTTCTCTGACATCTCCAGTATTTAGGAAGCAGCTCCTTCAGAATTTCCCTCTTCTCCTCCAGCTCCACTAAAATCCCTGAGAATTTCCCTCTTCTCCATCTCCACTAAAATCCCTGAGAATCTCCCTCTTCTCCAGCTCCACTGCAGCACTGGTACTGCAAAAAAGCAAATGTGGGTCACCAGAGAATCACAGTGGAATGGCTTTGAGCTGGAAGGCACCTTAAAGCTCAACTGGTTCCCATCCCAGGGACTCCTCACAGCAGCAGGTTTGGGTGCTGGTGGCATTTCTGTCCATGCTGGAGCAGGAGCCCAGAATAGGCTGAAATACTGACTATTTTGGAAGGGCTGGAGCCTCAGTGCAATGCTGTCTCACTCTGGTACCACCACTCACTCCAGCTGGTGCTTGGCAGTGACCACCAGGAGCCCACCAAGGCTCCTCCAGTGTGTTTCAGTGAAGGGAATCTCTGGAACAGAAGGAGCTAGGCACCCACTGCTAACGACCTTCATTACATATTAATTCCCTCTCTCTTTGAAACAGATACAGCATTTAAGCCTGTCACTCCATTTCACTTCATCACTTCTTGCCTCTTCCCCCACCAAGGTGCTTTGTGTGGCAGCAGAGACCACTCTCCCTTCTTTTCCCTGCCTCCACACCCCCAAAATGTTTGAAAATGCAGCTTAAAGGCTTTTAGCTTCCTATCCTGAACATGCACTTGAACTTATTTAAGAAAGTTAATCAGAAAGGAGACTTTCCCCATTGTGGAAAACATCCTGATCTGAAATTCAAATGAATCCATATTTATACATTCAGATACTCAGGCATGGAAATCTCAGCTCTTTGAGTACAAACACAAAGACGTTTTTATTTTAATCTCACTTCTGCAAATTAACATAGTCGTATAGTTTTCAAAATTAAAAACTCAAAGGATTAAACCCAACTGGCAAACATGGCTTGGAAATCATTTTTTTTTTGTGTCCCAAATATTAAGATTACTAAATGTAGATGAAAGAGGCAATTCCAGAAGAAATTTCTGTTCCTCCACGAGTAAAGAAGATAAGCCTTAACTACATGTGCATGCAAAAAAGTGTAATATGATTTATTTTCCAACAGGCAAAACTACTGTACGTTGCTCTAGGTCACAGAGCAATGTGACGGGAGTATAAATAAAACTCCAGGGGCTCCCAGGCTGCTGATGGCTGTAATTATTGATTAATTCTGCTTTAGAAAGCTGCAAAACAAGCCCGTCCTGAAGTGGACATAATGGCACTCTGGCTGCACCAAGCTGAAAAGCAGCCCTCCTTAGAACTGCCTGAGGTTCTCAGACTTGCCAGGGGATAAATGTCATATCTGGCAGGAGGGAAGTGAAATTAATACCTCCAACTTTGGGGAGAGAATTTTAATCAGGATTAAACTAGGCTGTTAAGAAAAAAATCACAACAAAAACCCAACAACCAAACACACGTACAGAAAAAAGCAAACCACTTACAAAAAAAAAACCAACATACCCAAACCAAACAACAAAGAGCAGCAGGTTTTCCAACCTGGGCACAAATAGGAGGGGCTTTTTCGAGGAAAACAAGGTTTTTTTCCCACCCTGTGTTGTTGAAGAGATCACTGCATCATCCCCGTGTGTGCACAGCCCTGCAGGCAGGTGGGCAGCCCTGTCAGCACACTGCAGACAGCCAGGCAAGGATGCTCCCTGTCCCATGGACCCTGCACTCAGCACTGCAAACGACAGACATCACCACTGAGGTCAAATGCACCCCACTGTCTCAGGTGATTTTCACATCAGTTCTACTCATTTCACACTGGTGGGAACAAAAAAAAAAACCCTCTGGCATGTGGTAGATGCATCATCACCTTTGGACTTGATTGTTTCTATTAGGGATCTGTTGCTTTTAGATTCATTCCATGCTGGGAATATTGCATATTCACATCAACTCTGCTAGAGTGACAGAAAAGAGAAGAAAAATCAGAGTCACAGAATCATTGTGGCTGGAAAACACCTTTGAGATCATTGAATCCACCTGTGAACCCAGCAGTTCTAGGGCACCACTGCCCCATGGCCCTCAGCACCACAGCTTCAGGGCTTGGAAAAAAAAAGGATGATGATGTGACAGTGGAGCCAGAGTATTGTATAAGCTTTATAGCTTCTGTGCCTACCTGGCTGGAAATGTCTGAAGTGTCCATCCAACTGCTTATATTGATGCATCCTCACATTTCCATATGGCTTTTGGTGCCACCTGACCTTCAGCTCAATGGCTGGGATGCTGCATGGTTGGCATGGTGGTTCCTGGGTGAATTAAAGACTTTCCAGCTGTCAGGAAGTGATTATCTGTCTGATACCTCTCACATTGCCTCTTAACCATGTTAGTATTTGAAACAATAATCAGAAATTCTCACCAATTAAGGTTGCAGATGATGTTAATTAGGAGAGTAATAAATTAGAACGGGGTGTTAATGAGTAGCTATNGGGCTTTTTCGAGGAAAACAAGGTTTTTTTCCCACCCTGTGTTGTTGAAGAGATCACTGCATCATCCCCGTGTGTGCACAGCCCTGCAGGCAGGTGGGCAGCCCTGTCAGCACACTGCAGACAGCCAGGCAAGGATGCTCCCTGTCCCATGGACCCTGCACTCAGCACTGCAAACGACAGACATCACCACTGAGGTCAAATGCACCCCACTGTCTCAGGTGATTTTCACATCAGTTCTACTCATTTCACACTGGTGGGAACAAAAAAAAAAACCCTCTGGCATGTGGTAGATGCATCATCACCTTTGGACTTGATTGTTTCTATTAGGGATCTGTTGCTTTTAGATTCATTCCATGCTGGGAATATTGCATATTCACATCAACTCTGCTAGAGTGACAGAAAAGAGAAGAAAAATCAGAGTCACAGAATCATTGTGGCTGGAAAACACCTTTGAGATCATTGAATCCACCTGTGAACCCAGCAGTTCTAGGGCACCACTGCCCCATGGCCCTCAGCACCACAGCTTCAGGGCTTGGAAAAAAAAAGGTAAAAAGAAACACTGAATGGCTTAATAGGGCCTAATAAATTCTGAGCCATCGAGGAACAAAGGATCTGTGTCATGCTGGATGGTCGCTCAACTTCTGTGCAAGAGTTGCTCTGTTTACTCCAGTAGCTAGAAAATGAACAAGGCAGGGTTTGAAATATGGCCCAACTTTTAAGCAGTGATGTAATTAATCCTGTAATTAATCCACAAGACTTTTGTTGGATTCTTCATCACTGCAAATTTCTAAAATGAGACTACAGCCTGTAGTGAATAATCCACTGTATTCAAGTAGGAAATAAAGCAAGGAACACTCAATGGCTCCATTATTCATGAAGGCAGAAAATGAGAAGGTTTTTAGTCTGTGTTTTTGTTGTGGGTTTATTTTTGGTTTGTTTGGGTTTGGTTTTGTTTTTCAGTTATAGACTGATGTCAGTCCCCCAGGGATGTATCTTAAGCCATTACTGCAAGGTAATAATGCATCCATAATGGTCAAGTCCTCACACAGAGGAAGCTGTTGAAGTGCCTGGATAGGTTTGGAGATGATGCTGTGATGTCACTTGTACCCCTTGAGACTCCTGAAGAACACCAGAGCAGAATTGGATATTTGATACTGGATATTTGCTCTGTTCTCTGGAAGAACAAGTGATGGACAAGAAGAAATGGCTTCAGGTCGTGCCCCAGGGGGGTTGAGGTTGGACATGAGGAATAATTTCTTCCCCTGCAGGGTTGTCCAGGGCTGTCCCAGGCTGCCCAGGGCAGGGGTGGAGTCCCTGTGAGCCCTGGAGGGGTTTCCAAGCCCTGGAGCTGTGGTGCTGAGGGCCATGGGGCAGAGCTTTAGATTTCTCTGCCATTTCCATAATTGCTCCATTTGTCAACACACAGACTTTTCTCCTCAGCCCCTTCTTGCACATGGATCTCTCAGATTTCTTTGTTTTCCATATTAAAATGAGTTATTCAAGGAGAAGTCTCTTGTTAAGCTTCATGTTTTCACCAGCTAAGTTCCTGTCAGCTCCAAAGGGGTTTTCTTGATGCACTATTTTTGGGGTGGGAGGTTTATTGGTCACTTAGCTCACTGGTAGGTGAGACACCAAGAGGAAGGCTTTGAAAAGCAGCCCAGAAGAAAACAGATAAGTCTCTTAAAATATTTACAGCGTGCTGCTTTGTGTACAGGGGATCCAGGCACACAGAGTGTGAACCAAACCCAGGAGGACAGTCAGGAGCTAAGAGCACAAATCAGAGGAGCAGAGTGACTTTAGTCTCTCACTTTTCCCAGAGACCATGGCAAACCACATCATTTTCCTCTGGGATCTGTTTTAAGGGAGAAAGCTGCTAAGGCCAACTTCACCCCCTCTACCTTTGCACCACGACTGGTGCCAAGAGGAGATTGCACCTCTCCACGAGTGATAAACCATCTGATGTCTCAAGAAAAATGCTTGTGCTTTGTCTGTGCTCAACCTTACACCATGGATGCTGGAAACAGACCCATTTTGCCCACAGCAGTGCACCCTGAGTGCTGAGCTGCTTCCTCAGTCACCCAGCCACTCTGCTCCCTGCTTCAGCGAGGCTGGGCAAGGCCAGAGCACAAAGAGAGGATGGCTCACCCCAGCCAGCCATCTGGCAGGATCTGTTCCTTCCTGGCCTCATGTCTGGGAGCAGATGCCCGTGGCTGGCCGCAGCCTCCGTGCCCCTGCCTGAGCCCTGGCTGACATTTCCCCCCCAGCTCCCTTCACTGGGGAGCTCGTTCTGTCCTTCTCCAAACACACCCCATGCAACACATCGACTCAGCAGCACCCAGCTCAAGGGAAAGTTGCTGGGATCTCTAGACAGCCCCGGGGTTTGAGGAGAAGCTTTCAGCAGGATTGTGGAGTGAGGTGTGAGCACTGGCAGGGTGCAAAGCTCTGCTCTGCATGGTGCTGCCTGCCAGGCTCAGGGAAGGTGAAATAACCATCTCGGGACTGGGGACACCATGGAATCCCAGGCTGGTTTGGGTGGGAAAGGATCTTTCAAGGTTATCCAATCCAACCCCCCTGCAGGGAGCAGGGCCATCTGCACCCAGAGCAGGGTGCTCAGAGCCCCCCCAACCTCCCCTGGGATGGGGCCAGGGCTGGGGCAGCCACCACCTCTCTGGGCAGCCTGGCACAGCCTCTGCCACCCTCAGCACCAACAATTTCTCCTTCTCTCCAGTCTCAATCTCCCTCTTTCAGTTCAAACCATCCCCCCTTGTCCTGTCCCAACAGCCCCAGCTCAAAACTCTGTCCCCATCTTTCTGACAGGCCCCAGAAGGTCTCCCCAGATGGAGCTTCTCCTCTGCAGGCTGAACCCCCTGCAGCTCTCCCAGCCTGGCCTCCCAGCAGAGGGTTCCAGCCCTCCCAGCATTGCTGGGCCTCCTCTGGCCATGTAATGGTTACAGGTTTGACTCTGCTGAACAATGCTGGGGACAGCCAAGTGACCTCTGAGCATCACCACCCAACTGCCCTCTCCCTCCCTGCTTAACAAAGACCACAACAGCCAAGGCCACGTGAAGCAGTTCCTGCTGGTGGTGGCTGGAAAATGCTCTAGCAATCCCTGTTTCTGAGATGCAAGCCCTGCCATGGATGTTATCTCCCTTCAGTAACCTGCAAAGCAGATGCTGATGCAGATCTGAGGAAGGGTAGGACCTGCAGGTCTCCTTCAGCCTGCTGGAGGTGGCACCACTGCTGCTTTCTGCAGTCTTAGTGGCAGAGCCAGCTACCAGTGATACTGGCTGTGGTGGTGTGTGGAGCTCCAACACACTGTCAGGATTCAGTGCTAATGCGTATCCTTTCCCCGTCCAGATTTGTTTCATCTCCTCTGTAGCTGAAGATCTTTTCTTGCATTATCAATGGCATATTCTAATAATACCTGATGAGGAGGGAACACAATGAGCTGCTTTCCCCCTCTTTCATAGCTTTTCAATCTGGCTATTATTATCTATTATTATTCAGAGTACTCAGAAGTGTGTCTGGATCCACCCCAGGGTTACAAAGCTCTGAAGAAAATGCCATTGAAGTCAAAAGGAAGCTTTATGGTACATCAGCAAAAGCTCTGGAGGACACCTACGTCTATTCCCCGTTTATTAATGTTGTTAATGACCTGTCTTCTCCTCCCACCATCTCTTGGTATGCTCTTGCACTCCTGTGTTGGGCATTAGGCTCACAAGAACACAGGACAAGAGCTGTATTTTTCTGCTGTTCTTTGAGGAATAAAACAGGATCATGGGTTTTAATAGCTCAAGACTTGTCCTGTTGAAGTCTTGTTTAATTGTTTAAGATTTTCAAGGCTGCCTGGGCCTTGGAGCAACCTGCTCTAG
>VYZU01024853.1:1188-49099 GCA_013401355.1 Ceyx cyanopectus | reverse complement strand
AGGTACTAGGCAGTGAGTGGAGCTGGTAATGTTTCCTAAGGCTTGAGCTAGAAGGAGCTGGATTGGATTCCCTCCCCACCTTTAAATAAAGCTCAAAGAGATACAGAAACTCTAGTCTCCTTTAAAAAGAAAACACAACTTTCCTACTCCTGGTGGTTATTGGACAGAAACAAACAAACCAAAAAAAAGAAGGGAAAAATCAGAAAGCAAAGAAAAAAAAAATACAAGCTTCGGATGACTTCTAACCAAATTTCACGCTCTCTGAGTGCCTGGCAGGCTTTCCAGTCACGCAGGTTTTGGGGCACCAAAGTCCCCTTGAACAACATCAAACTCCTCAGCAACTTGGGAGTTTTGGAGCATTTATTGTTGGGGAAAAAGATTGGCAGTGCAGGGAAGAGCCACACCCAGGGGAGACTCCTGCCCAAGAGACCCCAAAGCTTTGTTCTCAGGTCCTCCCTTTGCCTCCAGCAACACCCGGTAGAAATACAAGGAAGCTACTCAGCCATGTGTTGTTGGCTCTGCACAGAGACCTCCAGAACCTTCTTCTCACACAGCTTCTCTCAGACAGCAGGAGCCAGCAGCTTTGCCCAAGAGCAAACCAACACAGGAATAACTAAACCCAGAGCTCTCACCTCTGCTCCTTCCCTGGATCTCAAAGCAGAAGCTGCAAAAACAATATTTCCTTCACCAGGCAGAAGATTCTGCCCTGACTTCTGAGGACTGGCAGGAACCCAGTTAGCAAATGGCCGTCCTCACCCACCTGGGCTGGGTTCCCTGCTGGAACCAATTGGACCAATTAGCCTATCAGGGTTACTCTGCATTTGTACCAAGGATTAGCACCTGTGGGTGTTGAGCAAAAACGTTTCCCACTTCTTTGCCCTCCAGGAGCTCCTTGGCTGTTTTGGGGGGGGCTCTCACCTCCCCACTTTTATTCTTTTCCCTCCGGCACTCATGTTTTTATCAAGCAGTTCAGAGAGGGGACAGCAGGGTAGATGAAGCAGGAATTAATGAATTGTTTGTGGTGGAAGAAAAATAACCAAGCTAATTAAGGCTCTTTGTGTGCCTCCTGTTGTTAGGTGCTCTGGTGAGCCCGTGCCTACTTGGACAGCAGGACCTTACCTGCTGTGCCAAAGGGCTTCAAAATCTCCCTTCTCCAGAGTTATCCCTGTCACACTGCCAGTTAATGGACAAGTCATTTTTTCACTAATTTTCAAGATTATTATTATTATATCTTATTATTATTATGGTCACTTGTGCCTTCTTTTGATTAGCTGGTGTTCTTAATTTAAAAATATAGATGTTATCTGAAGCATGGTTAGTCTTTTATTTTGCAGTTTAGATGTCTGGCAGTGAAATGACACAAGACCCAGGTGTCCCTGGAATAGCAGGAGATGCTGAGCCTGTGCAGGGGACTGCTGCAGTACCAGTCCTGCTCATGACACATGCTCAGAATTGCTGGCCCTGCCTCAGCACAAGTCAGTGTAACCCTGCTGGTATCTCCAGACTCTTCTGCCCTCCACCAGCCAAGCTGCCAACCCCATCCTGAGAGCCTTTTGGGAAGCATGGGGCTGGTTTTGGTGAAGGATGCCCAGGTAGTACCTGCACAGCTGCAGCTGAAGGAGTAAATTAGTCTCTGCTTTTTAACCAGAATCCTTTGGAAGGAATTATAGGATGGAAGGGCAACTAGGAGATTTTGCCTAAAATCAATCAACAGGCAAAACAATGTAGATTTCTGACTACAGCTACAGGCATTTCTCTCAAAAATTCCCCTCTGAAAGGGAAATCAGGTTCTTAGCACTTAGCTTTTCCCAGCAGCTTCATTTGCAGTGCTCCCTCTGCCAGCCAGGACAAGATCTCACTCCTGAGACACTGGGATGGAAAGACAGGAGGAACACTGCTCTGCCATGGTACAAGAGACGTGATTCCAGAGCTAAGGGAAAGCTCTCACCCAAGCCAAGCTCAGAAAGTTGCTTCATTTGTCCGGGATAGGAATGACAAATCTATTGTGACTGTAATGGCACAGAACAGCCACAAGAATGAAGTTGACCCCATGTAGTTGTTCTCATTAGATGCAATTAAATAAACTGACAAAACCCCACAGCATTCACTGATGCCAAGTTACCAGTATAGCAGATCTTAGTAAAAAAACCCAAAACAACAAACAAACTAATCACCAAAGCCCAAAAAATATGTTTCTTTATAGGGATAAAAAAAAAAATAATAAAAAAAATCATCACATCATTAGAAGAACAAAGCTGGTTTTTATTAAAAATCAGGTGGTTCAATATACGGGAAATACCGTAGAGCCCATGAATGACCCTTTCAAGCTGCATCCTCCTCTCTGCGAGCCTCGCACCCCTCCTCGTGGTAGATGGAAGCAATTGTCGTGTGAGCAAAAGCCTCTCTGCTGGGCTTTGGCTTCCCAAAGGGCAGAACTAAACCCCCCAGAGACACTTTCAGCTCTAGCACCCAGCATCGTCTTCTCCAGGTTGTGCTAGAGATAGAAACGACTTCTCCCTCTCACTAGAAGTGTAAGAGTGTCTTTGAAACAGAATGAAACTGGAGGGTGTAGATGTGAGTGACACATTGGAACAGTTACACTATCCAATCTTAATGTTTGTTTAAAGGTTACTTTGGGATGAAAGCTGGTTAGAGAATAAATCCCAGATGCCGAAGGCATCCATTATGTATTTTTGCAATTAGCAGAAAATCTTAGTACTTTTCTTAAAGAACATACATAATTTTGTGGGATGTTTATTGCTGGAAGCAATCAGCTCTTGCTGGCAAGAACAACATCCAAGAAAAAGCAGGGAAGCTTCACAAGAAGTCACAGCCATGGTAAGCCAAATGCAATGCTGCCTTCAGGAACAGCACTTAAAACCCTGAGCTCTCTGGTGCAAGGAAGTGGTCAAATGCACTTTCTTTCTGCAGAAAATGTTAAATTAAAAAGAACGTGGTAAAAATTATCCCTGTTTCTCTTTTCTATGGACATTTTTGATTACTCAGAAAAATGTGGCTGCTGATTATACTTTCAGTTTTAA
Source organism: Ceyx cyanopectus (assembly GCA_013401355.1). Taxonomy (NCBI): domain Eukaryota; kingdom Metazoa; phylum Chordata; class Aves; order Coraciiformes; family Alcedinidae; genus Ceyx; species Ceyx cyanopectus. The sequence continues at coordinate 46,058 of VYZU01024853.1, read as the reverse complement.
AATGCACCCAGGATGTTTCATGTCATTGCTTTTTTTTTTTTTTTTTTATGGCCAAGTGTTTCTCCCATGGTCCAGTTACTATCTCCCCTCTTGGGGTAGAGAGATACTACTATACCTTGGAAATGTTGTCCATCCTGGATGCACAGCCTGGAAAGGAAAATGGAAATAAGGAGGCCACTATAGCTCCCAGGGGGCATCTCCCTGTCACAGCAGGTAGTGTTTGAGGAGTGAGGCTGCAGATTAACTTTGGACTGTGCCAGTCCTCCCCCTGAAATAAAGGCATTGATGCTTTCCATCATATCCAAACTAAAACAGAGGAGGGACTTAGACAAGGACAGAGGTATTTGGGTTAGAATGTGATGTGGACGTCAAAATGCTTGGTGACTACAGCTGGGTACTTCAGCTGGTTCTGGTTTAAGAAGACAACAGCAGTAACACCCCAAACCAGTAACACTAAAGACACAGATGTTCAGGCAGGAAAGAGAATCACCACCCATTACATCCTCCAAATACCTTGCTAGGTCCTGATAGTGCCACACAGACCTCTGCAGTAGTTTACATTTCACTCCTAAGACTTGATACAATGAAGAATCTGCCCTAAAAAATTTATTTTTACATCTCATGACACTAAATGAAAGCACAGGCCAACCACAGCTGTCCAAGAGACTGTTACCACATCACATCCACATATCATTACATGGCTGTAGTCACAGAATTGTCATGGCTGGAAAACACCTTTAAGATCACCAGCAATCTTTGCCATTTCTTACCACAAAGAAACAGCATTGTGCTAAAAAGCCCTCCAGAAGAGAGCAGATATCTCTTGGGATGGCACCTTGGATTTTCCAAGAGCTATCTCACTGCAGCAGCTATTAAAAGAAACTAAACCAAAGCCTCCTATTTAAATTAGGCAGAAAAAGCACAATTCAAACTGGAATTTGGTTTTGGACTGAATGGTTTGCACAGAGCTTAAGAAGCATTTTAGACAAAAGCAAAGCTTTCTGCCAGACATTTGAGGGGGAGGTGAGTTTTTGCTTTGCTGTCTGAAGACAGCTATAAAGCAGGATGACAACACAGCCTGGCATTGCTGCCCACAGCGAAAAAAGTTGTGCATCTTCACAAGCACACTCAATTTGTCTTCATTCTGACCAGTTTACCTTCTACAGCTTTTCAGGGAAGACAAATTCCTGTCTCCACAACCTCTGGAATTCAAGGTGGCAGAGTCAGCCAGGGGAGATGGGCAACTTTCAGCCAGGGAGTGCTTTTGCATGTAATAGCTGGACTAAATACAAGTGTTGCTGCTGTGTGGCACAGATATGTATCTAAAGCTGAAGTCTGGCCAGTGAAGCAGAATTGACTGAGCTTCTTTAAGAGTCTTTGCTCCCCTCAATCATCTCACTTGCTTCCACTGAAGCATAACAGGTCATTGCTGGTTTAACATCTAGTGACTGAGGAGAGTTTTTTTTCCATGCAACTGCTGCTAAGCACTGTGCTGAAGTCTTGAAGACAAGATACATCTGATCTCATAGCAGAGCAGAGCTACTACATAGAGATTTTCTCTAGTTGGAAAAAAAAGAGAAAAGCCCAATGTGCTTTACATCAGTTTTGTAACAGGTTATGTACCAAGCTTGTTGGCAGAAATGGGTTCTGATTGCTCCAGCTGCAGGGATTTAAAGATTTGGTTTCTTTTGCAAAGCACACAAAGATTGGTAAAAGCAACCTCTTCCCCATCCCAAAAAGCATCTGCAATTCAGAGAGGAAACGACTGAAAAGGCAGAAAGAGCACAATGAACACATCAGCTGAGCAGATTAGAAGACTCAATAAAGATGCCTATTGTTACCAACAGCAATACTCTACAGAGCACAGGCTGAAAAACACCATCTTAAACTAAGCAATCCATGAAAAATAGCAGAGCTGCCAAGATCCAATTGATCTACACCCCCCTATCTCCCCTGAAAGGCAGATCAAAAGAGTGTGAAAACTGCTGCTCTATGAAAGCAAAAATCTTACTGCTATTTTTGTTACTCTCTCTTTGGTTACCTGATCAGCTGAATCCCCTCTGCATCATCTTGCAGGTTTCAGTATTAGTTGTTAACCCCTGGGATCTCTGGATTGGGGCAAGCCCCGGATGCCCGGTCTCCTGGTGGTGCCATGGGGCCAAGCACTGGGTCCCCCAACACACCCCCCCTGAGCAGAAAGGCAGCAGACCAGTCCCAGACTTCCAGAGACAGCTGTATCACAACAGGGACCAAACTGGTATTGAACTTCCAACTAAGCAGAACAGTAATCCCCTAAGCTGCAACTTTCCTAAATGCTGGCAGCTAGGAACTGCCAACTGGGAACGACAGTTGGCAGCTCCAGTCTGAACTGAGGGTTTTTTCCATTTAACTCTCCCATTCTCCCCAGTTAAGCAGCACACAGATGTCCTGGCTGTTGGAAGCCTTTTGCACAAGACCTTGGAACTCCTTCTTAAGGGCAAATGTTGCTAGTGAAGAGCAACTTACCCTGAGGCAACATCAACTGCACACTTAGGGTCTTCTCCCACTGTCTCCACTCCATCAAAGTGGCACCTTTTGGGCAGGGATTTTCTGTTGCAGTCTCCCACTTGTGGGAGTGGGAAGCTTGCTTTGAAGCAAGCTACCAGGACCTCATCCCCATCAGTCAGACACTACAACCTCAGGATGAGGTTTGAGGTTGCAGCAAAACTGGAGTATGAAAGATACCTACCACTGCTGAAAAACCTCTGCCTTTCCCCACCTCTTTCAGGCCAGCTCTGCAAATCTTTCCAGAGTTAAGGTTTCAAGTTTTTCTTGCTTGCTATAAACCTACAGAGGAATAAAGAACCTATTTTGTGACAAACTTTAACTCCAAATGTGATGATTTATTAAAAAATAAGCCTGGCAACCCCTCAGTTTCTTTTCTAAGGAGTGTTATGCTGTGTCAATCTCCTTTAAGAACACCCAGCCACGAGCACAGCAGGAGCAAAGCAGCAGAATGGCATTTGGGAAGTCAGCTGGTGGCTGAGCAAGGAAACCTGAGAAATCCAGACAAAAAGCAGTTTTAGCAGCTGCTATGAACATTCTTTGTGTTTCCTATGATTCTGATTCCCAGTCCCCTTCCTTTCACAGATGTGCCAAATGAATTCTCACACCACAACTATAGGAATTGCATCTGATAAACTTGCATAATCAAGAAAAATAACCAATTCCAATAGGTATTTTGCCTGATCTTGTGCCTAACAGGGTCTTCAGGACTTCAGTTTTCATGGCAAAAACTGAGCTTTCATAGCTTCCCAATGTGTGTGTAGCCTTGCTAGGTATCTAACACTACTAAACAGACACTTTAGATAGCCAAATATATATTAAACATACCTTTTGTGACAGAGAACAGGAAGCCAAGCACTTGTATTAAGCCACAGAACAAAGTTTATTGGATCACCTCAAATTCTTCTTACAGTTTTGCTGCTACAAGGAGACAACACATTGGCATATTGCCTTTAATCTTTATTTCAGTCAGAAATCCAAGTTGAAAGAATTGGTGACACATTTAATGGCATCTTCAATAAATAAAATGACCAAAAAAAAATCTAGTCTTTGCACAGACACATTACAATCCACTCCAGATTCTGTATTGCCAAAACATTGGGGTTTTATTCTAAAAACTTGCTCCAAAGAGTTTGGGATTTATTGTTTTGTTTTGTTTCAGCACTTAAATACACAGAAAAGTGTATGATGAGAGAAAACACATACTCCATTCTGAACAGGACTTGTAAAAACCAGTACATTGGAAACAAAAAATAATTAAACCTCTCTAATTAGATTAAAGGATCTTGTCTGAAGTGTTTTTGGAAAACCCTGATTCTAACCTTCATATCAAAACATGCAGTTTTGCTGGATACTATCCTATGTCAACATACTTACACAGAAAGAATTATTTTTTTTCTTCTTTTTAAAGGAAATTACATCATAAAACAGAAGCATTAGCCTCCCACACTCACAAAAGTAGTCGTGGTCCTTATATTCTGCAGCAGTAAACAGCTGATGGTGCTCAGCCCATCATTCAAACTCTTGCCATGCTGGAAAAAGATGCTGTAGTTTACCCTTTGTTTCTGAACCCATCTCTTCCCCTGTTCCTCAAGAACCTCAGTGAGATGAGAACTCACATAAATAGAAATCTGCCTGCACAGATCAGATTGCAGGATGAGGACTAACACATCTGATTCTATTTAGAAGCTAAGCTTCATTTAAAGCTTTTCTTAAACAGAGAAAATCATCAGTAAAGAAAAGCTGAACTCCAAAGGCTTCCAAATTGCAATTCCCTGTAATTTGCACCACCTCAGAGCAACACCAACCAACTGCAGTGTCAGTTACTGGAGGAAGAGCCACTCTAGCAGGAAAAGGAGTTAAACCCTCATCTTCAAGCCTCCTGCAGCCTTCAAGCTCAGGGCATGCAAGGAATGCATGGTTGGGCCCCTTCAGACCCATGCATACTATACAGGGGAGAGAAAAGGTTACTTTAAACAAAAGGCAGAATTACAGCACATCTGTGCAAACATTTAAACCAGTTTGTTTCAGTTGTGGTTTTCTGCTCATCCCAACTATTGCTGCTGCCTGTACTTGGCTGATTTGAGAGAACATGACGAAGTGGGACCCAAGTTATTTAAGGGAATGGCATTTTTTTCTGCAGGTATCCTCCCCTCAGCTGACCACATCATAACAAAAGTGCAATAATTTACAATATTTTCAAACAAAGAGCTATTAAAATTATACAGTTCTAGGGAAACAAATTCACTAATTTAACCATAAAAATATTTCCCCAGGTAACAAACCTTAAAGCATTCAGTAACATAGTACTTCAATATAGTAATAGCAATAATAATAATACAGAAAATCCCTTCCACTTGTTATAAAAGACAGACCTGTTAGAAGATTTTGCTTATTGTACACTATTTAAGTTTTGCCATCTGATGAAGACCAAGCTGTAATTAAGAATATAATTACCACTTGAAAGAAATGAGAAGCAAATACTGACCTGACTTTGAAATTATATTCTTAACCTTTTGCAAATGAAGACAAGGTAAAGCCCAAGGCCATGTCATCCAGGTACCCAAGAACTTACAAGACAGTTTACATCCAGAGTCATAAGAAAGCACCACTTCCATAAAGTACTTTTGTATGTCTGTTGCTGAACAGCATATTAAATCATTTTGTGAGAACTGCTGAAACAGATTCTCATACTAAGTGTTACTTGACTTAGAGAATTAAAGTTTGGGGACAACAGGGAACTTTGTGACAAAATTATACAATGAAAAAATATCTGCTAAAATTTGGTCCAAGCATCCAAAAAACAAACAAGGGCAGATGAATCCCTCACTGCTTAATGCTGCTGTTTAGTTGATCCTGGAAAAGAAAAATAAATATAAAAAAAGAGGTGTGTGGCACTAAGGAATAAGAAGGGCTGCCCATGATAGGCACAGGTCTGTGACAGAAGAAATAGTNGCTGATGGTGCTCAGCCCATCATTCAAACTCTTGCCATGCTGGAAAAAGATGCTGTAGTTTACCCTTTGTTTCTGAACCCATCTCTTCCCCTGTTCCTCAAGAACCTCAGTGAGATGAGAACTCACATAAATAGAAATCTGCCTGCACAGATCAGATTGCAGGATGAGGACTAACACATCTGATTCTATTTAGAAGCTAAGCTTCATTTAAAGCTTTTCTTAAACAGAGAAAATCATCAGTAAAGAAAAGCTGAACTCCAAAGGCTTCCAAATTGCAATTCCCTGTAATTTGCACCACCTCAGAGCAACACCAACCAACTGCAGTGTCAGTTACTGGAGGAAGAGCCACTCTAGCAGGAAAAGGAGTTAAACCCTCATCTTCAAGCCTCCTGCAGCCTTCAAGCTCAGGGCATGCAAGGAATGCATGGTTGGGCCCCTTCAGACCCATGCATACTATACAGGGGAGAGAAAAGGTTACTTTAAACAAAAGGCAGAATTACAGCACATCTGTGCAAACATTTAAACCAGTTTGTTTCAGTTGTGGTTTTCTGCTCATCCCAACTATTGCTGCTGCCTGTACTTGGCTGATTTGAGAGAACATGACAAAGTGGGACCCAAGTTATTTAAGGGAATGGCATTTTTTTCTGCAGGTATCCTCCCCTCAGCTGACCACATCATAACAAAAGTGCAATAATTTACAATATTTTCAAACAAAGAGCTAATAAAATTATACAGTTCTAGGGAAACAAATTCACTAATTTAACCATAAAAATATTTCCCCAGGTAACAAACCTTAAAGCATTCAGTAACATAGTACTTCAATATAGTAATAGCAATAATAATAATACAGAAAATCCCTTCCACTTGTTATAAAAGACAGACCTGTTAGAAGATTTTGCTTATTGTACACTATTTAAGTTTTGCCATCTGATGAAGACCAAGCTGTAATTAAGAATATAATTACCACTTGAAAGAAATGAGAAGCAAATACTGACCTGACTTTGAAATTATATTCTTAACCTTTTGCAAATGAAGACAAGGTAAAGCCCAAGGCCATGTCATCCAGGTACCCAAGAACTTACAAGACAGTTTACATCCAGAGTCATAAGAAAGCACCACTTCCATAAAGTACTTTTGTATGTCTGTTGCTGAACAGCATATTAAATCATTTTGTGAGAACTGCTGAAACAGATTCTCATACTAAGTGTTACTTGACTTAGAGAATTAAAGTTTGGGGACAACAGGGAACTTTGTGACAAAATTATACAATGAAAAAATATCTGCTAAAATTTGGTCCAAGCATCCAAAAAACAAACAAGGGCAGATGAATCCCTCACTGCTTAATGCTGCTGTTTAGTTGATCCTGGAAAAGAAAAATAAATATAAAAAAAGAGGTGTGTGGCACTAAGGAATAAGAAGGGCTGCCCATGATAGGCACAGGTCTGTGACAGAAGAAATAGTCCCTTCAGAGAGATATTTTCACTGTGGTTTTGCCATGTGAATAACTGAACTTGTACTATTGGAGAACCCTGAAATTTGTACGCTATAGCTACAAGAAATGATTTCCTATTTAAAAAACAGATCCTTTTGCTATTAACTGTTTTTCCAATCATCATTAGATATGTGAAAAACAATAAAAAAATAAATTTAAAACGATTACAGAGTGGACTGCAGTAGCAGCTATTCAAGCATGATTCAAGCACAAGTTGAAATGAAGGTTCAAAGCTGGAAGTTAGCCTTCTTTGTCAAAAATTTGTACAACCTTTTCAAAAACCTAAAAAGAGAGAAGAACGTTAGTTTCATTATGTGTTAGTCAAACAGTTACTTTAAGTTAAACCAACAAACACAATAATTGACAGTATTTTTTAAAAATATCTTTGTTTTTCTTCAAACATTCAACAGCAATTTTTTACAGAATCATCGTGGTTGGAAAAGACCTTTAAGATCCAAATGTCAGTAAACAAAACTAAAGCCAAACAAAAAACCCAACAACAAAAATAAAATCAAATAAACAATAAAAAACCCCAAACAAACCACCAACCAAAAAAACCCACCTCACCATCCCACTACAGCATGTCCTGAAGTTCTTCATTTATGTGTTTTTTAACATCTCCAGGGATGGTGACTTAACCACTTCCCTGGGCAGCCTGTTCCAGCACCTGACTACTCTTTCAGTATATAAATTCTTCCTAATAACCAGTCTAAACCTTTGCTCGTGCAACTTCAGGCTATTTCATCTTGTCCTGTCATGATTTACTTGAGTGAAGAGGCTGCACCCACCTCACAACACCCTCCCTTCAGGTAGTTGTAGAGAGCAATAAAGTCTCCCATCAGCCTCCTCTTTCCAAACTAAACAATCCCAATTCCCTCAGCCTCTCCTCACAGGACTTGTTTTCCAGACCCTTTACCAGCTTGGTTGCCCTTCTTTGAACTTGCTCCAGGATCTCAATATCTTTCTTGTAGTGAGTGGCCTAGAAATGAACCTGGTACTTGAGGTACAGCCTCACCAGTGCTGAATACAGGGGCACAATCACTTCCCTTCTTCTGATCCAGGTCAGGGTACCACTGACCTGGGCACACTGCTGGCTCATGTTCAGATGGGTGTTGACCAGCACTCCCAGGTCCTTTTCCAGCCACTCCTCCCCAAGCCTGCAGTTGTTGTGACCAAAAAAGCAGCACTCGGCCTGGCTGAACCTCATACAATAGGCCTCAGCCCATTGATTCAACCTGTTCAGAAGTCTCTGCAGAGCCTTCCTACCCTCAAGCAGATCAACACTCCCACACAACTTGGTGTCATCTGCAAGATTGCAGAGGAAATGCTCAACCCCTTCATCTAGATCACTGATAAAGACTGAAGAGTGAAACTGGCACAAGCTCTGGATGCCAGAAGAGCAATACTACCTCAGAAAAGCAAAATCTTCTAAAAGTGAGAAAGACAAGCTGCCATTTAACACAGAAACACTGAAAATGTGTTTAGTCCAGCTCCTATTCAAGCAGAACTAATTGATTTCTTAAAGCTATTCCCATCTTAATTAGTTCTTTAAGAGTCAAAGCAAAAAGTTCCACAGCCTCCCTCAGTAATACACATGGGCGCTTAATTAGCACACTAAACACATCTCAGAGACTGCCAAAAGCATGTTCCCTGCCACTGTGGGTTTTTGGCTTGTATACTCACTTCATCAACTGATTTAGAGGCATCCACTTTTCTGACTTTTCCCATTCTCTCATACAAATCTATGATAGGTTTAGTAGACTGCAGGTACGTATGAATTCTAGGAGAAAGCACAGGGAAGGGGAAGGATTACACAGTAAAAAAATAAAGAGAAGTGCTGTGAAAAGTGTTGAAGAGAGTTACCTCTTTTCCAGACTCTCCCGATTATCATCACTCCTACCACTGCTCTTGCCTCTCTCAAGGCAGCGGCCAATGCAGATCTACAAACAAAAGACACCAAAAAAAGGGTCACAACCAAGAACACAGGGTGTTATCATGACAGCAGGAACAAAAGGAAAATCCAAGTCATGGAGGCATTGTTGGCTATTTTTAGATCTAATAAAAATAATAAAAAAAAAACCTTCCCCATGAACACTCCACTCAATAATAAAATAATCACATCATCTATCTTATTTAAGTTTTTAATCAGAAAAAAATAACCCATCATGTTCTGTGAGATTAAAAAAAAAGTAGTTGAAATTAAGTAAAAACAACCAACAAACAAACCCACAAAACATTTCTCAAGGGATAGAAGGAAGAATGGCATCTTTAAGTGCTGAGATTTCCACATCAGTTTTAATGTCTCAAGGGCACTGACCTNCAAAACTAAAGCCAAACAAAAAACCCAACAACAAAAATAAAATCAAATAAACAATAAAAAACCCCAAACAAACCACCAACCAAAAAAACCCACCTCACCATCCCACTACAGCATGTCCTGAAGTTCTTCATTTATGTGTTTTTTAACATCTCCAGGGATGGTGACTTAACCACTTCCCTGGGCAGCCTGTTCCAGCACCTGACTACTCTTTCAGTATATAAATTCTTCCTAATAACCAGTCTAAACCTTTGCTCGTGCAACTTCAGGCTATTTCATCTTGTCCTGTCATGATTTACTTGAGTGAAGAGGCTGCACCCACCTCACAACACCCTCCCTTCAGGTAGTTGTAGAGAGCAATAAAGTCTCCCATCAGCCTCCTCTTTCCAAACTAAACAATCCCAATTCCCTCAGCCTCTCCTCACAGGACTTGTTTTCCAGACCCTTTACCAGCTTGGTTGCCCTTCTTTGAACTTGCTCCAGGATCTCAATATCTTTCTTGTAGTGAGTGGCCTAGAAATGAACCTGGTACTTGAGGTACAGCCTCACCAGTGCTGAATACAGGGGCACAATCACTTCCCTTCTTCTGATCCAGGTCAGGGTACCACTGACCTGGGCACACTGCTGGCTCATGTTCAGATGGGTGTTGACCAGCACTCCCAGGTCCTTTTCCAGCCACTCCTCCCCAAGCCTGCAGTTGTTGTGACCAAAAAAGCAGCACTCGGCCTGGCTGAACCTCATACAATAGGCCTCAGCCCATTGATTCAACCTGTTCAGAAGTCTCTGCAGAGCCTTCCTACCCTCAAGCAGATCAACACTCCCACACAACTTGGTGTCATCTGCAAGATTGCAGAGGAAATGCTCAACCCCTTCATCTAGATCACTGATAAAGACTGAAGAGTGAAACTGGCACAAGCTCTGGATGCCAGAAGAGCAATACTACCTCAGAAAAGCAAAATCTTCTAAAAGTGAGAAAGACAAGCTGCCATTTAACACAGAAACACTGAAAATGTGTTTAGTCCAGCTCCTATTCAAGCAGAACTAATTGATTTCTTAAAGCTATTCCCATCTTAATTAGTTCTTTAAGAGTCAAAGCAAAAAGTTCCACAGCCTCCCTCAGTAATACACATGGGCGCTTAATTAGCACACTAAACACATCTCAGAGACTGCCAAAAGCATGTTCCCTGCCACTGTGGGTTTTTGGCTTGTATACTCACTTCATCAACTGATTTAGAGGCATCCACTTTTCTGACTTTTCCCATTCTCTCATACAAATCTATGATAGGTTTAGTAGACTGCAGGTACGTATGAATTCTAGGAGAAAGCACAGGGAAGGGGAAGGATTACACAGTAAAAAAATAAAGAGAAGTGCTGTGAAAAGTGTTGAAGAGAGTTACCTCTTTTCCAGACTCTCCCGATTATCATCACTCCTACCACTGCTCTTGCCTCTCTCAAGGCAGCGGCCAATGCAGATCTACAAACAAAAGACACCAAAAAAAGGGTCACAACCAAGAACACAGGGTGTTATCATGACAGCAGGAACAAAAGGAAAATCCAAGTCATGGAGGCATTGTTGGCTATTTTTAGATCTAATAAAAATAATAAAAAAAAAACCTTCCCCATGAACACTCCACTCAATAATAAAATAATCACATCATCTATCTTATTTAAGTTTTTAATCAGAAAAAAATAACCCATCATGTTCTGTGAGATTAAAAAAAAAGTAGTTGAAATTAAGTAAAAACAACCAACAAACNACACAGGGTGTTATCATGACAGCAGGAACAAAAGGAAAATCCAAGTCATGGAGGCATTGTTGGCTATTTTTAGATCTAATAAAAATAATAAAAAAAAAACCTTCCCCATGAACACTCCACTCAATAATAAAATAATCACATCATCTATCTTATTTAAGTTTTTAATCAGAAAAAAATAACCCATCATGTTCTGTGAGATTAAAAAAAAAGTAGTTGAAATTAAGTAAAAACAACCAACAAACAAACCCACAAAACATTTCTCAAGGGATAGAAGGAAGAATGGCATCTTTAAGTGCTGAGATTTCCACATCAGTTTTAATGTCTCAAGGGCACTGACCTATTAAGAATGCACCATATCATGGCACTTGTTAAATGAATATAATGTATCACTGTGCAAATGCCCCTGTAATCTAATGACTTGCTGTATAAAATGTTAATTACTGGCTATCCTATAGCACAGCTCATAATTATGAAAATAAGGACTTCTGCTGCCAGCACTTTGGAATGAAAACAGCTATGAAGTTCACTTTGGACTAAAGTTACAAATAGTAAACAGAATAATGTTGTCTGAAAATTTACCAAATAATTTTGTATAATGTATTTAAAGTTTTTATAAGCCTTTTATATATATATATATATAAGCTATATGCATTTGCCTGAAGTACTTCAATATAATTTCTTTGCCTGTGGCTATACCAAGAGCAATTGGCTGTCTGCTCTTTCAAAAGCATGCAGCTTTTCACATGCAAAAACAAGTTCCCTGCAAAAAAATCTTTGAAACCTCACAGACAAAGTTTTCCTTCTACTCTCAACATTAGTCCACTCACTACAGAATCAGAATCACAGAATGGTGGGGGTTGGAAGGGAACTCCAAAGATTGAGTCCAACCTCCCTGCCAAAGCAGAACAAAACTAGAGCAGATCCTGATGAAATTAATCCAGACAGGTCTGGAAAAGTCTCCAGAGACTCCACAATCTCTCTTGGCAGCCTGTTCCAGGCTCTGTCACCCTTACAGTAAAGAAGTTCTTCCTCATGTTGAGGTTTGAATGGATTCTTGTGCTCCAGCTTGAATCCATTGCCCCTTGTCCTGTCACAAGGAGTTTTATTTTTCTTTTTGAATGACTCTCACAAGACAGCAAGAAAAGAAGTTCTAGAATGACATACTTCATTACCTCATTGTCACAATCAAAAAAGAGAACAAAAGAAACATCAGCCTTTCCATCCATTGTCTTCTTCCAGCCTTGAAGATTATCTTCATTCCTGGGAAATCCATCAATCAGGAACTTGTTCTTCTGGGAATTGGCAGCCATTGTTTGATCCATAGCCTGATAAAAGAGAATTCAATTAATGATCTCCTACACATCAGCCATTTATCTACTTTATTTAATTACCCCCCAAGTGTTGACATGGGAAGCTGGGAAGCATTTATCTCAGATTTACAAATGTAGTTTTGTTTCACTTCAACACATGCTCATTATTCACTGATGCCCCAGTAGAACTTTCTTTCAAACTGAATCAACTGTCTCATAAAGCTCAACATCTCCTAACACACAATCTCAGCTTTTCTATCTTTTCTAGAAGATACCAAAAATGCTGTTACACAATAAGGTGCCAAAACACCCCTGATCTAGAGTTAATTCTAATGGAAAGACTCCAGATGCATTTAATGCCATAAGCACAGAAGCCTTTTCTTTTTTTCGGGGAGATATTTTCCTGGATGTCTAATGAGGGTACTGGCTGGAGTTTTTCCTTCAGAAAGGTTAATAGATGCTCTTCTCCTTCACCTAGCTATTGACTTTGATAAAACTTGCAGAAACTTTTGAGTCCTCTACCCTCCAGTTAAATATGACAGAGCTGACCAGGAGGTCCAAAAGCAAGGTAAGGGGAATAATAAAGAGTTTCACTAATTAATAAAATTAATCTGTTCTCATAGGTCCCCAGATATCAGAGGCTATCACTACTGCCCTCCAACCAGTCAGAAACATGAGCAATTGCTACGAGAAGTCCAGTACACGATGTGGATCTACGTGGCTATTTCAAACTCCTCAAGCTGGAGGCAAGACAATCCTTCAAGGATACAGCCACCACTTTATTGCCTAGTCTTGCAAGAGTCAACCTGCAAGGAAATAACCCTTTCCTTACCCTCTTTAGCAAGCTGATTGTTATTTCAACTGGTACAATTTCTCCCTCCTTAATGTAGTTCTCAATGAGTTCTCCATACTGCGAGCCCGGCCGCTTGCGTTCGTCTCGCAGGAGGTCACCAGCAGAAAGGTGTGTGTAGCCATACTTCTGAAACGAGCAAAACAAACAGGTATTGACACCTCTGAATTGATCCACGTGCCAGGTTAACATCACCCAAGGCTACTAACAGCATTTATCTTCCCATGACAACAGAAAAACACCATCGTCTTGCCAGTGATGGATCTGTTCCATTGCCCCTCATCCTAGCCCAGGGCACCACTGAACAGAGTGGGCCCTTCTACTTGACACCCACCCTGTGGATGTCTGTAAAAACATTGATCAGATCCCTTCTCAGGCTTCTCTTCTTCAGACTGAACAGCCCCAGGGCTCTCAGCCTTTCCTCATAAGAGATATTCCAGTCCCTTCATCATCCTCACAACCTCAGTTGGACTCTCTCAAGCGTTTCCCTGTTCCTCTTGAACTGGGGAGCCCAGAACTGGACACAATACTCCAGATGTGGTCTCACTGGGGCAGAGCTGAGAGGGAGGAACCTCCCTCGACCTGCTGCCCACACTCTTTTTATGTCCCCCAGTTACAAACCACAACTCTGCAGCTACACAAGCAGTGTTACATAAGCACTCCTCCAGAGCCAGCCCTGCATGCCTGTCCCTGCCACCTCCCTGCCTGGGATGAACATGCCAACCTTGAAGGGCAGCTGTTGGGGGAGTTCCTTCTCCAAATGATGACGTGGCAGATGAAGGTAGAGAGCTACACAAGTGCCACCCTATGTCACACCACATAGAGCAAACAGAGAGCAGAGAGGTCAGGCCCAAATCTATCAGTCCTACCAGCAGGAAAACAACAAACACCAGTACTCTTTTATTTCCTCTCAAACTACATATTATATATATATAAAAAGCTGTTAATGCAAAATACCAACAAAAAGTATTTATTCCACTTTCGTCAAGCATTTACTATCATGAATAGACATCTAGTGCAAGCATATAAATACACCCTTAGCAAAGAGAAATGCATGGTTAGAAAGGAAATTTAGGAGCTCAAACCAAACATTTCCTCAGTTGATTTAACACAAGAAAACTAACCAAGTGTACTATTGCTCCTTAACTAAACATTGCCAATAAAAACAGGCAATAAAACTATTTCCTTGGGGATTATCTAAACTAGCTATAGATGTACTCTGCTGTGGATGTATATGTGCTCATCCTAAAGTTTTTACACAAAACAGAAGCAGCAGCAAAAAAACCCCTTCAGGGTTATCAGCTTGGCTGCAGCAACATCCAAAGCATATTTCAAAATAAGGTGTCTGAGCAGCATAATAATGTGACTACACACTTCTTAAGGCTGTGAACTTGGGATTTCAAAACTTGGCTACTGGACTAAATACAACAGAAATATTACACAACCCACTAAGTGACTTTAAAAACATTTCAGTTGCTTTCCAATTTCACCCACAAAAGCGTAGAAAGTTAGTTCTGCCATAGTCATAATTTAAGAAGGGATAAAATTACCTAAATCTCCAAAACTCTACACAGCTGGCAATAAAAAGGAAGCAAGATTTTGCTCTAAATAACTGTAAAGAAAAAGCTCCACAGACATCCTCTGTAAGCTCACTGTACTCCTGCTTTAATGTGCACTGCATTTGGATATGCCTATTTAATTGCAAATCTAAATATTAACTAGGAACTACAGAAGCCATAAACCAGAATAAATCTTTCCTTATAAGCAAGAAACCTTACTCTGCTGTAACCTAAATTAACATGGGGTTCTTCTTGCTAGAGTTAAAGGAGGATGATATTTTTAACATCAAGTTTCTATAAAGGAGAAAACAGGAGGAAAATATAATCCCTTCGGTTTTAGAGGATTACCAAACCATTTAATTTTCCTTTCATGCATGAAAACAAAATTGAGTTTGATAAATTGTCGAGTTCTCTGTCTTTTGCAACAGCAAACTAAAAGAGCTTTTAATGGCTGAACAGGAAAGTAAAAGAAGTGGTTTAAAAGTGCTGTTGTATAAATAGACTCGTTGCAGATGATAGTAAATCGTATTCTTGAGTAACCTTCAGAATGGATTAACTGGGCAATAAGGAAAACAAACCCCTCCTTCAGGGGCAAAACATCTATTTGTTAACTGTACTGACTCAAGAGCCAAAGAAAACACTTTGGTTTAAACAATGCAAACAAGCAGAGAGAAAAACTTGGCCATGGGCAGGCTCTTCAGAGACGTGGTGTCCCCACCACTCTTGCCACTTTTAATCGATGTATACAGGGAACAAACTTTTTTCATCTTAAGTGAGAAAAACCCTCAGCAAAGCATCCTGAATCGGAGCAAACCGTCCCATCCCCAAGAGCTGCTGAAAGACAGCGAGGGAACTGCACAAGAACTGGGGGAAAACACTCCTGGGTGTTGCCAAGGTTTGCATTGTGGCAGCCTGACTTTCCAGCAGGGCCAAGTACATCTTGATGAAATCCCCAGGACGTGACTTGTAGCAATGACTGACTAAATTCTTCTCTGAAATCAGAAAAGGAGCAGGACTGTGACTGACAATGAAAAAGCAGTTTCTCCAGTTACTGAAGGATGTATGTATCCTAGATTCAAGTCTTCCTTTCAGTCTGACATTATGAAATAGAAACCAGATTGTTTTTTCCTAATATTTAGATGTCAAGCACCTAAGATCGAGAGAGATTTTTAGATTATATAGAAGAAAATGAAAAATAGATAATTAACTATTCTAAAACTTATTTCAGAGATAATGTTTCCTGCTCTATTCTGTCTGGAAGGAAAAAAAAAAAAAAAAAAAGGAAAAAACCCCAAGATTTAATCAGTAAGATGCTATTACACAAGCTGTTATTTTTAAACCTATTTTTATCTTTGGAAAACCATAATCCAAATCTCTCGCCAAAAAATAACTGTCAATGAAAAAGATAAAAATAATCTGTCTGCATGAGTGTAGATATTTTCCTCTTTTGCTTTCAAAAAAATGGACAAAGCCAGGGGGATGTGGAAAGGCAAGCTCAAGTTTCCATCAATCCCCCCACCAAGGAGTCAGTCACAACAGCACTTCCCAGTACTGCACAGAACAGAGCAAAATGCTGCACAATCCTTTGTCTCATAGCAACCTGGGAAACCAGTCCCATTCAAGGGATGAACTGGGATGCAGCAGGAAGCAGCAGGATGCAGAGATGCTGCAAGAGGCACTGGGATGCTGCAGGAGGCAGTGAGAGGCAGCAGGACACACTGGGATGCACTGTCAAGCTATAGACTCCACTTTTCTAAATTACCACCCAAGTCTGCAGCCTTCCTGCAACGTCCTTCTCTCACCTTTCCTAGCTCTCTCCTGTCAGCTGGGATTTGTAATTCCAGTCAGCAGACAGAAGAAGCTTTGTTTCAATAAATACAATAAATAGATGAGTCCAAGTGAAAAGACATGAGTCACATCCGTGCCAGGCTTGGATGAGGCTGAGCCTGTCCCAGCAGTCACCAGGAGGGAGTCAGACAGGCCCAGGGGTGTGCAGGGGCTGCTGCTGGCCCTCTGCACACAGCCAGCTGTGGAGAAGCAGGAGATTTAGTTCTGATTCAGTCCAGCAACACATCTCCCCACTAAACACACAGCTTGAGACTTCCTTAAGTGAGCAGATGCCAAGAAAAAGCAAGAGAAACACAACTTAATACTTTGACCTTGACTCCTATCTTGCCTTAGCAGTGTCACTCTGAAAATGAAAGCCACAGGGCTTAAGATCTAAACAAACAAAATACAAACTTTTATTGCCCTAGTTCTGACCCCTCGTATCTTGGGCAACCTTAACAAACAACCACAATTTGCTACACATGTCATTTAAGATCTAGTTAAAATAAAAACAGAACTGTGTAAAGCCTGCAGCTTTTGGGTTTGGTTTTGTGTTTTGGGGTTTTTTAAACCCAAAAAGCTTTTGTCTGTCCTACTGGCAATTAGCACATGGAAGTAAAACTTTGGGGTATAAACTATAATGCAGTCAGACTTCTGGTTGCTTATTCCAATTTAAAGAAAAAGACATTTACTTAGTTTGAAATATGTTCTTTCCTCTGGGGAAGAAAAAGCAAGCAACAAAAAAAACCCCAACACATTAACAAAACAAAATGCACAAAGGAGATCCCCCTGACAGTACTTGCAGGGAAGGGGGGAGCAGAGCACCCCAGTGCTTCAGGAACACTGAGCTTAATAAAAGACACCCAGTATGTTTGGGAAAGTCTAAAATTCAATGCCCAGTGTTCTGCAAAGTGGAAGCATATAGGGATAAACCTTCAGGGAGTAAACTTAAACAATCAGCACATTTAAAAAGAGGGGGGAAACAAAACAAAAGAAGCTTTAAAGTTCAGAAATATAAATTTATATTCCAAAAAATAAATATGAGCACTTAAGGCTAAGTAGAATATTAATACTTGGCAATCTTGAAAGATATTTCAGAAGTTGAGCTTAAAGCAAAGAACTTAAAAAACATTTTTAGTTCAAGGAAGTGAACAATGTCTCTCAGTGGACTGTCAGAAGACAACACAGGACAGAAAAACTAAATTCCCTGCTACTTTCAGAGGAGAATTTTTGATACAATGAGTTCAGCTGAGGGAATTGAGGCTATTTACTCTGGAAAAAAAAGGAGGCTGAGGGGAGACCTTGCTCTCTACAACTACCTGGAAGGATGGAGAGAGGTGGGTGTTGGTCTCTCCTCACAAGTAACTAATGACAGAACAAGAGGGAAGAGCCTGAAGAAGAGGCCAGTCTCTGTTCAGTGGTGCCCTGGGATAGGATGAGGGGCAATGGGTACAAACTGGAACCAGGAAGTTCCACCTCAACATGAGGAAAAATTTCTTCCTGTGAGGGTGACAGAGCCTGGCCCAGGCTGCCCAGAGAGGTTGTGGAGTCGCCTTCTCTGGAGACTTTCCAAACCCACCTGGATCTGTTCCTGTGTGGCCTGCCCTGGGTGACCCTGCTCTGGCAGGGGGGTTGGACTTGATCTCCAGAGGTCCCTTCCAACCCCAAACATTCTGTGGTTAGAATTTAAGAAGGAATTCAGCTTCACCCCTTCCTAAACAGGAGGAACTGATCCAGAGCAGCACTTCTGCATTTGCATTTCAGTGACAATTCTGTGGAACATATATATGAGCAGAGAAAACCAGTCTGGTTCAGCTGTCTCCTCCAACCTTATCTGTGAAGATAAAGAAACCTAATCACTTACCTGCTGTTCCCTTTCATACCCTGTGTCAATACCCATTTCCTCTTGTTCCTCTGCCTTCTTTCCTCAATTTTTTTTCTCCATTCTGCTCCAAATTTGGCACAAATACACACCTTATCCAGAACAAGTGACTCCAGCACAAACATATTGAACAGTTAAGATTTAGTAGTACTAGTACTTAAATACATATTTTTCCTACAACATGTGATAATAATCAAATTATTCCCAAGTAGTATGAAATACCTTTACTCTACAGAACACCCCTTGGTTTGTTTATAAAAATAATTGCATGCTAAAATCATACAAGATCTCATCACAAAGTGTGACTTCTTCCAGGTGATGTGTCCCAAATCTCTGGTACAAATAGCAAACAGGAAATATTTATAGCCCATACTGAGTTTTGGCTCAGCACAAACTTGAGATTTCCAGCAAGATACTGGGTCAGATTCATTCCAAGCATCAACTCAGATTATCCAGTCCATTTACAACAAAGATGAATGAGGTTTATTCTTACACAGCTAACAGTCCCTTTTCTCCATGGCAAGCTGCCAAGAGGGTTTAAAATCTGAAGCTAAACATACCTTCAACCTAAAGGCAGCACTGACTGTGCACAGGCTACTCAAGTGCCTGCACCAGGGCTCTCTGGGGGCTGCCAGAGCCCAGGCCAAGGATACGTGCTTCAAAAAGCTGCTGTTCTCCAGCACTTGTGCTGTGCTTCATTTGCATTTCCTCATTCACATCCCCTTTTGCTCAAGTTTTCCAGCAGGCTCACATCAGTCCAGTTCTCCATTCAATTACCTCAGACTCATCTGTCCTTGCAGCTCAGCCAGCAGCTCCAGTATGGGTGTGGGATGGAGCAGGAAGGCTGCCCACTGCAGTCAGCAGGTCCGAGCAGCTCACACTGACTTCAATAAACTTCTTTCCATACAGTGAACAGGATTAGCAGATTTAAAGCCAATTTACATTTATTATTTGGATTTCCCTTTCCACGCTCAGAAAATAAATATAAGCAGTGAACTAACTTCTTTCATTTGTGGCTCTAAATAATAATTGGAGTGGCAATGGCTCACTTGAACTCCTCCTAATAAAGCAGGTTTTATTCAAATTTATTAGTCTATCAAGCCAAACTTCTAAACATGGGACAGCAGCCACACAAGGTGCTTCAAGCCTGAGGCTACATTAATGGTTTGGTGAAAGCCATTAATGACAGCCTACAATATTCCCCTACAGTTTAAGCTCATTTGTTTGCTATGTGCCCAAGGCAGAATTTGACCTCACAGAAAAAAATTGCTTTATGAGCCCTATGAACCTTTCATCCCAGAATTTATTTTCATGAATAAGCCAGTTTGAATAAGAGCCTGTAATTTGAGGTTGAAATAATTCAGAACTAAAGTTATAACGGGATTTTTTCAGTCTGGGCCAAATTCATGTGAAGTTATCCAGCAAGGAGAACTGGGAGCTAACAGTGGATAGACTGTAACAGCAGTGACACACACCAAACATGCCTCTGACAGGAGTTACAGGGTATTTCCCACCCACAGCTTCAGGAACATGGGCATTTCTATGATTCTTAGTCATTTCTTTCAGTGTGAATGTGGATAAATTGATCCTACGTGGCTTGCAATAAGAAAAATATATATATAACTGCTCAGAAGAAGAAAAAAATAGAGGGGGGAAAAAGCTGTTTCAAATCCAACATACACACATTTGGAAGCATTCAGCTTTAACCACTTCTGTAATTATGCCCCTGAATACAGTGCAATTATCCCTGCTTTTCTTGAAAGGACAGTACTATACCACTGAACATTCACTGTTCTTTCTTAGATGCTTAGGAAAATGTACTTGGAAAACTGAAAGTGAGAAAAATAGAGCAGAAAGTCATCTCAAATCTATACTGTCAGTTCTAGGCTCTTGAAAAAGAGAAAAAATAACCACCTATGGGATCAGGAAAACCACTGACCTCTAGATTACCTGTCCCAGAAGAAAAATTGCATTTCTATTTTTAACATTTTACTTTCATAACATACAAAGACAAAACCGGGTCAAAAAGACAATCCCCCTTCGATGTCTATTGTACCAGCTCTTAGGTTTACAGTACAGAAGACAATGCCCGTGCTCACACACGTTTAGAGCCAAGGTGGCATCCCGAGGTGCCAGCCCCGCAGACACCTACGTGGCCAAGCAGACGTGTGCAGGGCCACGCAGATGGGCTGGGCTGCCAGGCTGGCCTGACGAGAAACCACCGCCCAGGCAGCCGAGAACTTCACCCGAACCGCGTCCCTCTGCCAAACCACACCGGGCACCGCTGCTGCAGCCTCCAAACCCCAGCGGGGTGTGCCCACACCACCCGGGGTGATGGCAGCGTGGGCAGACCCACCGCTGGGGTTGGGTCCCGGGAGGGATGAGGGATGTAAAGGCAGGAGAAGAGAAAAGCCTGGTGCCTGGCTAAGCTGCCCGACAGGGGTGGGAGGGGAGCAGAGGGGCTGGAGCCCGCGGGGACTCCTCAAGGGAGACGCGGGGTGACCATCCTAAGGAAAGGCGCGAACACAGCCCAGGACACCCGCACCTCCCAGCGTGTCCCGCGGCCGTGCCGTCCCGTGGTCGTGTGTCTGTGTGTCCCCCCTGTCACCCCTCTCGCCGGCAGCTCCGCTGCCCTCACCTCCACGATCCGAGCGCACTGCGTCCCTTTGCCCGCCCCGGGCCCGCCGAGGACAAAGACGACGACGGGCTTCATGAGGAGGAGGAGACGGCGGCGGAGCAGCAGCAGGACAGCGGCGGCGGGACGGCGGCCAGAGAGGCGGCCGTGGGAGAGGCGGGGGAGCGGCGGGCACCGAAGACAGGACTGGGCTGGGGCCGAGACTCCAGCGCGTACCCGCTGCTGATCTGGCCCCGCTGAGGGGAAAGTGCTTCCGGGTCCCCGGCGGCGCGCGCCGAGCGGGAGGGGTGGGGCGGGCACGTGCGCGCAGGGCCGGCAGCTGCGGTTCGAGCAGCGCTCAGTGCGGTTCTCTCCCGCTCCGCCCTCCCGCCAGCCGCCCCGCCGGGCCTCTGCGATGCGCTCTCTCCTCCCAGCCCGGTGTGTGCGCCGTGCAGCGTATCGGCCGCCGCTGAACGCTCGCTCGGTGACCGGCGGGATCGGGGAGATGCAGCCGGGTAGCGCCGCCCTACCGGGGAGGGGCTCCCTGAGGGTCTCACCGCACACTCAACTAACCCCCGAGGCCCGGCGTTGTCACAAGCGCCTGTCTGGGTGCATGCCCTAACTCAAGCTGCGGGACATCGGCTCCAACAGGACCGGCCGGGCGGAAGGGTTGTGTCGGTTTAGTTTGAAACCCACGTTAGCAGCAGCAGCCGCCGCGGCCCTGTCTGTCCGTCCCCGGCCGGGCGCTGGCGGCGCCCCGCGCTGCCATGGCAACGGCCGCCTCACCCAACCTCCTTTGCGCCTGCGCGCTCCCTGCCCCCCCATTGACCGTTGACGAGGCCGCTGGCCTTTTTAAATCCCCTGCGCGCGCGCGCTGGCGGTTCGTGCCCCGGCGTGCGCTTTGATTGGTCGAGCCGGCCGTTGGGCACCGCGCGCTGATTGGGTGAGGGGAGAGCGCGGAAGCGGGAGCGCATCCCGTTCTGCTCTCTGATTGGTCAGCGGCGGGGAACAGAGGGGTCGACGGTGGAGCCAGGGTAGGCGCCGGAGTTCGGCGGGACGGGATCGCAGCGGGCGGCTCCGCTCCTACCGCGGCGGGAGCTCAGGCGGGTCCCGGGGCTGGCAGGCGGGCCTTGGGGAAGGGGTGTCACTGGCCGCTCCCCTCTTCTGGGAGGGGGGCGCTGGCCGANGGGGGGGGGGGGGGGAAACGGACGTTGTTTCTGATCCGCCCTTGCCAAAAACGGCTGAAAACAGAGCGGCTTTAGCAAGTTTTGCCTTTTATAAACCTAATTTACTTTGATGGGCGTTTGGCTTGTAATAGGAATCAATTAATTGCTGCTGCAAACACGTGAAGGAGGCGAGTTGCTTAGAGAAGCTGCTTAAAAACAGAGAAAGCTTTCATGCGAACGTGAGGAAATGCAGAGAATTCACCTTGGCCAAGTCTGGCTGTTTGAATAACCACAAAGGGTTGATTTGTTTAAAAGCGGGTTGTTTTTTTTTTGTTTAGAAGTTCAGATATTTAAGCTGAGGTTGTATTTCAAGCCTTTAAAGGTTAAATGGGTAGTGGGAGTTTCTAACCACTGATGATAACCTTTTCCTTTCCTGCAATATACCCAGAGCAGCTTTTTTTCTTGTGTTTTATCTGAAAACTTGTGGTTTGGCTTCGAAGATTACACGAAGAAACTGTCAGGTGGAAAATGGAAGTTTTGTGTTGACTTGGTAGTTCATATCCTTGACAACTTCACAGGACAAAGTTTCTGCTTCGTTGGCCTGGACTTAAAACAAAAAACCAAAAGTACCAACAGTTTGTGTCCTTGTTGTTGTTTTTCTTCCAGTGTTACTCCTTTCTTCCTTATTATAAATATATTTCAAAGTATTAAGCTTAATCCTTTTTCCTTTCTAACCTCTGTGGTCTTCTTCCCAGGTTTGTTCCCCAAATGATGGTCCCTTTCAGTTTCCCCCTGTCAAAATGTGCACTTTGGGACCCAGTCCCTGTGGGTGAGAGCATTGGCTCACACATTACCTACTACAGGTATGGATAACTTGTTCTTTTAAGCAGCTAAATGTTAAAATAAATTAAGAATTATATGGTTTATAGACTTATCTTAACTTTTGTGTCTGGTGTATGACAAGGTTCAAGGGAAAAAGGAAGGTCCAGTGTGTTTGTTCTAAGTATATAGAGATTTTCACTGGAAAGATTTGAGTTTCCCTTTCTGTGCTGTTACCAGTCAAGTGGATTGGAGGTGTCTCAGTCTGAAGAAACTTAAAATTCCTTTTCCTTTCCTCCCTATATGGAAAGGTGTAAAAGCAACAGCATATTTGTAATTTTCTTTGACATGTTTTTCCTTATCTCTAAACATTTGTAGAGGAGGAAAAAATACTTTTGACAAACTGGATAGTGTGCTTTAAGTAAAACTTAAAACTACATGGTTTTATGGGTTTTTTTACTACATGTTTGCTTCAGGAATCTGGATTAAAATGCCAAAAGTTCTGGTGTGTGTTTGGTGTTTGTTTAGAATTTTTATTTGCAAGCATATCTGAAGCATTTGTGAATTTCTAGGGCAGGCTATTCCAAAACTGACTTGTAAAAGAAATAGAAAGTAAAAAAAATTATCCTTAATGTATAATTAAGTAATTTTAATGCAGATATTAAAATCTTACTGTAGTTATTAAAGTCTATGCATATATGTGCATATAAAGGTGGACAGTCCTTGCATACAGGGCAGAGGTGCCTCCACTTGTACTTGCCACATGATGTTTTTTGAGTTAATATTAAAACCTCCAAATTTTAACACATTTAAAATAAATCCCTTTTATTTTTATGGAGACACTTCACTTAATTAATCCTGAGCAAGTAGGATTTGAGCCATTATCACAGTATTCAGCTACACCAGTAGCTTCACTTTCAACTTTGACCTCTTTCCAAGTCCATATCAGATAAGCTATCTTCAGCTAAAATAATGTTGATGTATTTACTGCCCTAGATTCCAAACTTACTGCCATTTTTTTTACTAATTAGGGACTTTATAATTACCTATTTTTTCTCCATGTTTGCATTCCTGTGTCACTGAATCCAGTCTGCTGGTGTTTTAAGCATCCATGCTAAATATTGTTCTAAAATGAGAGAATACCACATCAAAATTAGTTAAGCTTTTTGGCCCTTTCTCCTTTTTACACTTAATGGACTATTTAGAGTTCCTGTGCTTTGATCTTGGTGCTCCTAATTCTTTCCGCCTTCTATTAAAATAAATCACTTATGTTAATCTCTAGTTTTGATGGCCCTTCAGATGAAAAGGCTTTTCCCTCTCCATAGATAAAAAAAGCTCTTCTCTCTCCTTCCCATTTAATCTCCATAGGAAAAATTGTTTCTCTGATGCTGGTTTGCTGCACCTTGTTGAGATGATTGTAGAGACCACTCTGTGGAGCTGCTGCAGTTAAAAATATGGCTTTCTGGCATATGAATTGTACAGAGCAAGAGCTAAAATTCCATTGCTGTTTTATACACTGTTGTTAATTCTTGTTTGTTGTTTACGACTTCGGGCCGTTTCCTTACATTTTCTTTTTAAAGGACAAAACAAAAACTCCAAACCCTCTGGAAGCAATTGCAATACAATCAATGCTTTTCAAAACAATAAAAATAATTTGGATTTTCAACTTTCTTGCTGTCTCTCAGGAACCCCAAGGTGTCTGTGCTGGAGAAGACCTTGCGACTCGCCTATCGCCACGCTAAGCAGAATGAAAAGAAATTCTTGTCCTGTTTTTTGCTTGGGACTCTTGCAGTAGATGAAGGTAATTTCAAGCATCAACTAGTTGGCTGAGCTGCTCTCAAGGAGCCTGAGTTGTTGCTCTTGGATCTCTTAACTTCATCTCTTTCTGTTGCAGATGGGGAAGGTGTAACGCTGACAATAGACCGCTTCGATCCTGGGAGAGAACTTGCTGCTGGATCAGGCAAAATTCCAACTGCTGCTCTTCCTGGAGACTTCTTGATTCCATGTACAGTTAATGCTTGGGGACCTTCTTCAGAGAATATTCTAGTGCACAGTGCTGAAGATATCAGCTCAGCTTTCCAGGTAGGCAGCTTGTGAATTAACTCTCTTCTAGGCAGGAGAATGGACTCTGCACAAGGCTTGTTTCCAGCTGCCATCACTTTCAAACACAGCAAAGTTGTGGCTGCAGGAAGACTAGTTGGTGAAATGAACTACATGAGTGTCATTAAATATGTGTCAGAAACTATTAAAATCACTCTGTCTTCTCAGGTGTTTTAAGGTTCACCCAGTCTTTGATCTTGGACTAAAATCTTGCTGCCTGACCAAAGATTTTCAGCTGCTCTGACCACTAAAACCAGCAAGACAACAGTGATTGCTGCAAACATACTTTAATACAATAAAAACCCCAGCTTTTTCTTTCCAATCTGCATGAATGAGTTGTAAGAAAGCATGTAAAGTCTACGTAGGTTAATAGTTGTAGCTGAAATGTGTGCCTGTCACTTCTGTGCTCTCCAGTAGGCATACAGTCTAGTAAATATGCCTTCCACTCCTGTGTTTGCCTGGAGTTTTTGTGTGGATTTTCTAAAGAAATAATGCTTATTTCACATCTAAACTTTCTCTTGAGGTTGCATCTAGTTGTTAAAATACAAATTTCTTGGATGCAAGTGAAGGAACTTTGACAGTTCACCTTGAGCCTTCTACTTGTCTGTTATTTTATTACTTTATATAGTATTTAAGGAACCCCAGGTTTTTTAATACATCATAAAAACAATTCATTGGTTCATTTCAAGTGTATTTTACATTAATCATTCTATTCAGTGTAGAACCTTGAAGACCTGGATTAATGCCTTTTTATACAGTGCCTACTGTAATAATAGTTACGATGAATGATTTGAGTTCCTAGTATTGTACAACTTGAATCATGATAATCATTTGGAGAAAATTTAGTGTATTTAACTTTTTTGTCTTTACTTCCAGGCCCTGCAGCACAGTCTGTGCAGTAAAGAATCATTGGATCTTTCTAAACTGCTCACTGTTAGAGCTCACATTGTTTTCACAGAAAACCTGGATAATCTACATTTTCTTTTTCACTGGGCTTCTATTACTGCTGCAAATATCTTGGAATACACCCCTGTGAAGTCTGTCCCAATTATTCCCACTGCCCTAGCAAGAAATCTGAACAGCCCTATGAATATTGCACAGGTTCGAGGAACTTGCAATTGTGGGTGAGTAAAAAGTGGTGCTAAAACTCTCAAAGCTGCCTGGAAGTTTGTTGCATTTCCTAAAGCAGGTATGTAGCACTCAAACAGTGCTTTGCTTAGTAAAACAACTGACATAAAAATACCAGAACTTCTTCACTTGGAAAAATTGAAAACATTCTAAACAAGGAACTGGAAATGGTTTGGGGCAAACATCTGAGCTGGTTCAGGAGAAGGATCTTCCTACTGGGGCAGGGGGATAGACCTCTGGTTAAGAAAATAAATAGAAACAGCACCCAGCTTTTTAAATCAGTATTTGTCCTAGAATGAAAATCAGATGATTGTGAGACAAAGCTTTTTCTGTTCATCACACCAATAAGATGGGGAATCTTCATTCTGACTGATAAATCATTTCTTAAGGTGAGCTAAGGATAGGGCAGGGAAATAATTTGAAGCAATTGAATGTCATTTGGTTTGGAGAGACCTTGTGAATGCCTCTCTGAAAGTTCCTTTTCAAATTGTATCTGACTTAGATTTCTGAATTTGTTGTGAATACCATAAGAAGCAAACTGTGTCCTTAATGATTTGATACACAGAAAAGTGAGGAGAAGCTGAGTTTCTGTGTGGAGGAAGAACAATTTTGGTGTGGGTGGTTTTTTTCCTGAACTTTTTTCCTCACAGTATTTTCTAAACATGTATTTTTCTCTTCAGGATTTTTTTCTGAAAGACTGCTTTCTAAAATACTAAAAAAACCCCAACTTTTGCTTTCTTTCAGCTACCTTACTATGGATCAGACAAGAAAATTGCTTTTGCTGCTCGAATCTGATCCCAAGGCTTATGCTCTGCCATTAGTTGGAGTGTAAGTGTTTCACTCTGTGCAGATTAACACACCTATTGATGTATTTGAGTGATTACATAGTGGAAATTGAGGAGTGGAGCTGTGTCTAATTGGATATTTCTTCTTGTTTCTAGTTGGCTGAGTGGAGTTTCTCATATCTATTGTCCTCAAGTTTGGGCCTGTTGCTTACGATATTTATTCAGTTCATCAATTCAAGAAAGGCAAGTTGCTTTTATCTGTAAAACATAGAAGCTCTTGGCTGCCTAAAAATGTATTCCCCAGAAATGCCTGACAGCATGAGCTCTGCTCAGAGATAGTTGAGAGAATTCTGTGCATAGTTACATAGGAGTTAGGGTGTTTAAATTGTTCTTTTTGGCTTTGACTTCTGCCTCACACATTTTCTGTGGCTGAAGTGTTAGAAAGCTGGACTGATATCCCAAAACAGAAGAGGATAAACATTAATCTCATTAAGGTCACTGCATTTTAGTTTAAATAAGAAGCAGTGAGCCTGAAATAATAGTTTAAACAGTGGTGGGATTTTGGTTTTGAACTTTTCTTAGGGGTGTTTTCTTTTGATATAAGATTTCCCCCTGTTGTATCTGACCAAGATACTGGTTTGTAGCTAATACTGTCTTGCTGTGACTTCCTGCTAAATAATCTGGTTTTGTATCTTTTGCATTCTGCTTTTAAATTAATTTCTTGGTGATGTTAGCAGATAACCATTCCTCATTCATTCTCTGCATCTTTTCACTTGTAACCTTTGCCAAGTTCCATTTATATGGAAGCAGAGGGAGTTCAGGTGTTGATAGTGTAAAATTACTTTTCAGGTAACTGAAACTTCAAAATATACTGTATGTATGAGAATTTCTTCTTCTTGACCATGCTTTTTTTTAAATTAAGCAAACCCACATTTGGTGAACAGATGTGTCTGTAATTACAGAATAAAGGGTTTTTTTTCCTTACCAATTTCAATATGCCCAAATACAGATAAGAGCCCAATTAGATTATTAGATAGGCAAGTTAGATGCTTGACTCTCATTAACTTTCACTGATTCCATCTTGGAAGTGGATTAGGCAGATTTGATGAACCATGCAAACAGAATTAACCTCTGCAGACTAACTGCTTAATCTGTGCCTCATACATTTTTAACTCTTAAGTTGTAAGTAGAATTTTAGGGTTGTGTGTGAATACATTTCCAAGCATCTTGTTCCTACTGCTCTATCACAAAGAAAAAAAACAAACAACCCCTCCTCACAAACAAGTGTATTACTTGTAATACTTCTTCAATTGTATTATATATATGAAAAAAAGAAATCACAGTATCATTTACAGATATATTTTTCTGTACTATGTTTGAAGTCCTCCAGGATTTCATTTAAAGTACCAAGTTGAGCCTAAAGGTTTGAACTAGCAAGTAGATGAATTATTCCCATTTCTCTGCTTTGATTCTTGCCTGTGGCATCAGTCTGAAGTCCATCTGCTCTATCTGTAGCTCAGCACCACTCAAAATGCAGTTTTGCTGAACTGTGATAGTTTGCACAGTATGTTGAGAAACTAAAAAGCCTTGTTCCTCTTAAGGTCTTTAATGTGTTTTGGTTTTTTTTGTATTGGTTTCTTTTCTATTTTAGGGTTTTTTCAGAATCTGGGAGATTTCTTATTGTGCTTTACTCATTGACACACAAGGAACCAGAGTTTTATGAGTGTACTCCAGGCAGCAGACAGACTGGACTAGGCTTTCAGATCTTAACTTGCAATGAACCAATCCACCTTTTCAAAGTAAGTGGCTTAGTTTCCTACTGCCATGTGGTATTTCAAAGTCTGACTTTTAGTGTAAGTACTTAAATGAGTCACTATAATGTGACCCAAATTGAACTGCAGTGTTTGAAAGTGATGTAGCTCTCTAAAGCTGTGATTATTTGAGAGACAAACTGAATTTAAAGTAGACAGATGACCTCCAAAGTCAGCAGTGGCTTGTTTTTCTAAGAGCATTAAGAATCTCTCTTTTAAAATGGACTGTGCTGTGTTAGACTTGATTAGTGCACCTTACTCCTGACCTTTTGGCTTGATCAGCAGAAATGCTGTTTTCCTATAGCATCTGCTCATCTGGTGTGCTACAGGCTGGACACCTCTAACAGCTGCTGTGGGTGATGCACCTTGGTGCTTTCTGGAGAGCAAAGTGGGTACTTGTGCTTTGCTTGAGGCTGAATGCAGCAGGGAATTCAGGGGTTACTGATCTGCAGGTATCTTGCTGCACTACAGTAACAAAGCAGGGGGGAA
The DNA here is from genome assembly GCA_013401355.1 of Ceyx cyanopectus. Classification (NCBI taxonomy): domain Eukaryota; kingdom Metazoa; phylum Chordata; class Aves; order Coraciiformes; family Alcedinidae; genus Ceyx; species Ceyx cyanopectus. The sequence goes on along the minus strand of VYZU01024853.1, from coordinate 16,653 downwards.
ATTAGCTTTGTGCAAAGTAACTCTTGAAAAATATTTGATACAATATCTGGGAGATAACTAATAAGGAAATTCTAGGAAAACTAAGTTCCTTACATGTTTTCCTGGGCTTGTCTAAGACCTGAAGTTGAACTGTTCACCTGCTCTATATGCTCTGACAGGATCAACTGGTGTCTTGGGTGTCCTCAGCTGTTTACTATTTCCAATTCAATTTCCCTCTTCAGGGAAATTTCCCTGTTATTTCACCTTGAGCCCAGGTACAGTTTAGCTTTCTAAAGATGACAAGCCATTGAACAGAGGCTCATTAATGCTGTCTGCAGGACATGCCCAGCTGTGGTGTGGGAAACCATATCAGAACAGTTGGTGTTTCCTATGGTGCTGAAGGCTTGTGGAAAAGTATCTAAGCAGTTGCAGTGAGGAAGCATCTGCTCATGGCTATAATTAGACCAACTTCTTTACAGAGTAGCAGGGGGAACACTGTTAAACAGGAAGAGAAGCTGCCTGCCTCCTTCTAATAGTGAAAGAATTGAGAATTGAAAATAGAAGACAGGCAGCAAATAGTGAGATATGAACATCCTTAAAACTATTTACTTGGGAGTAGTGCCTCAGTGATTAAAAGTTGGAAGTTTCATCACAAATACAGCAAATTTTATTCCAGAATGTTGAACCTTCAGACAAGAGCTCTATCCAGTTTGAGTTGAGTGCAGAAAACCAAAATGCAGAAACTGAATTCTTCAGCAGAGTCTGTAAGAAGCTTCCTATCAGAAGGTAAATCTTTCAGCTGTCATTTATACACAAAAAAAAAAGAGAAATATTTATTGGATGAGGGGGTTTTTTGACCCCTGCTGTGCCAGGTGTCAGTTTAGCTGTGCATAAAGTGATTTATTAATCTGTGAATGTGCTTTTGTTTATTCTTAGACTTAATATTCTTCAAGTAAGATGGTCAAGGTGACCATATTGCAAGAGAAACTGCTCCTAGTTCTACTCTTGATACTAATGGCTGTAATTTGTGGGTGTTTCTAAAGGTTTCCTTGGTGATGGGGCTTAGTTCACTGTATTAAACATTATGGAAGATCTGTCCTTTCAAGCAAATCTACTGAAACTTGTGTAAATTCCATTTTCCTTATGACTTTTTCAGAGCTGTGAGACTTGAATAGGCTTAAATTTAAGGATTTTTAAGAACTTCACTTAACCATTAAATTATTATCTATAAGATGCCCTTTATTTTCCTTTAAACAAAATGATCTTTACTATAGCACTCCCTATCTTTCTAATAGAAATATTAGAAATAAATTCTAATAGAAATCAGTGCTTTGCTGTTATGTCACTTAAAAGGTGTGTATGTCTGAGGCATGTGGGGAGATTTAGTATCTTTTTTTTTTCCCCCCAAAGCAGCAATTTTCACTGTTTGGCTCTGGAACTGTGTAGGGAGGAGATGTCTAGCAACTGCTTGTTGAAAAAATGCTGCTTCTATTGGACTGTGGATGACACAGTGCAAAACTTAAAGATTCATGTTACTGCTGCCAAATCTGACAAGCAAATGTTCTTCTAGTTTTGATTTATGTTGGTTTTTAGTCCTTCCCAAGGCTGTTCACCTGGCACGTTGTCAGCAAGTGATCATGACTCTGGTGTAGAAGATGAGGATTTATCCCCCAGACCGATTCCAAGTCCCCACCCAGTGAGTCAACAGGTAACTAAGCAAATAATTCCTCTCAGCATCTTGGATGTGATGCTTACAGCAGGAAAAGAAATTGTAAAGGCATTGGAGAGTATAATGCTTCTGTCTTAAAGTGCTAGCAGGGGGAAAAAAAGAACTGAAGAAATGAGCCAAGACTCCCAACTCCTGCTTTAGTTAACCTGCTTTTTTTCCAGGATTATAGACATATTAATTCCTATAATTTCCTGAAGGGGAAGATCCATACTCTGAGCTGCATTCCATGATGACATGGAATGTTGATTTGGTAGACATGGCTATTATGCTGTGTGAAAGGAATTTTGTCTTCTGAGGATGATCCTGCATCTGGATTCTCCAACATATAGTTGGTTTGGAGCTGGTAGTGGTCATATTGATTTAAAATGAAAACACTTTCTTAGATGAAATTCTGCATGTGAATAGCTGAAAGACAGTATTTTAAAATTGATCATGTAACTCTTCCTTCAGGTTACCAGGATTTTTCCTTCAGTTCCTGAGTTGTCACTTGTTTTGGATGGGAGTTTCATAGAATCAGGACAATCTTCTAAGCCTATGGGAAGTTCAAATGCTAAAGGTCTACCCTCAGTGATACATCAGCCTATTAAAAAGAAAGGGTGCTTGGAATCTACATATTACCCCACTCAGCATTCTGAAGACAAGCAAAACTTTTCTCCTAATATGGGAGATCCCTCTTTGAGGCAGTTACCAAACCATTTAAACCAGAAAATTCCAACCTCAAGGCCTTCTAGAGGAAAACAAGCTCTACCACAGCAAGAGATGCACTGCAAGAAAACTTGTCCTCAATCAAGAAGAAGTTCTGGATATTCTTCTCCTTCAACCCCTTGCAGTGGGCCTTCTCCAGATACATCTGTGCAACACTCCAGAAAGCCATCAGAAAGACTTGTGTTAAATCCTGATGGAGTCACACAGCAGGGAGAGCCTCCAATTAGAAAAACATCTGTATCCAGTTCCAAGCAGCTTGCTGCTGTTATGCAGCCAGTCCTCCCCAACTCTGCATTTTCACCACAGAGCTGCAGAAGACCCCCAGAGCTGCAGGTCCCAGTTCAAGTGCCACCCTGCTGTCCACCCAATGCATGCACCTGTCAGTTTCCTGCTTCCATGCAATATAATCCCATCAACTCCTGGCAAGGATTTGGGACAATGAACCCCAAACATGGAGCAGAAATCCAACCAGAGCTGGCTCAACAAAATCCATGTACACTGCTCCATCAAAATATCTGCCCAAATATTTGGTGCAGCCCAGGATATACCACAAGCAGCCCTATAAACATGGGATATCATGGGAAAACAGGGAACTGTGCTCTTGACAACAGCTTATCTCCTGGAATGAGACTGCTTTCAAGTGCAAGCCCCTCTAGTCCACAGTTCTGTGCAGCCCACTCCCAGTGCCTTCACATGCCTGCTCCTAAAGCAGGATCAGATAATGGGATGATGGGATTATCTCCAGATGCATACAGGGTTCTTACAGAACAAGACAGACAACTCAAATTACTTCAAGCTCAGGTTTGTGGAAATGGCAGCTTTCTCCTCTGCCCTCTTAGTGATTAAGCTTTGATAGCTCCCCTGCCAAAGGAATTAAATTAACTGCTGTCTATCCTTGTTGGAACAAGAGAGCCTTAGGGATGAAGGCTGGGGGGTCCTAATTACCTCTGCTAATAACTGTCCCGTAAAACAAATGAAAACTCTCTGACTCCTGATTAGATTTTATATTTATCATAACATGGTTTCCCTTTTAGCAGAGTGTTTTATAACAAACAAATATGCTGTCTAGATAAATGCTTTCTTATATATGTGCTTGTCTACATTAAAAAGAAAATACAGCTTGAGCTCTAGAATTACTGGGAGCACAAAAGTGTAGCACAGAGATCCTCATATGTTGTTTTGCCCACCTTCAAGCCTGCAGCTTCCTGAGCTGTTGAGGCTGTTGCTTTGAAAATTTAGCTGTCTGTCTGCAGCAGACTGGCAGGATTCAGCAGTTCCTTGCAGCAGTGGGAAACTGCCCTTTGGTGGTCTCCCTAAGTTCTGTTTTGATACCACATAAAGTTTGTTCACAATAATTTCCTTTTAAGTCATCCTGCTGACTCTGTATTTTGCAGGGAATGTTTTGAGGCTGAAATGACAGTTTCAATTTTGCTGCTGGTGATGAATGGTAGGAGTAGGAAAGTTGCTCACAAGACATTTTTTACTGCTTAAACTAGAAAATTACAACAAATAAGCTTTAGATGTAGTTGCTGTGTCAAATCAAACTCTCAAAGCATGGATAGTGCCTGAGGGATGGAAACCCCTCCTTGGTGCATAAATGCAGCCTTCACTCTTACACCATACCTCTGTGGAGTGGTGAGCAGGGTGGATGCAAATGCTACCATGAAGATTGCCTGGGCAACCTTAATGTTAGCATTAAAATGCTTAATTTTCTGATTAATATAAATTGGTGTAGGACACTTGGCATTTAAATGCTTTTTGGCTGCTAAGTCAGTAATAGGCTTTGTACACGAATGAAAGGGACAGAGAATAATTCCAACAAGTGCATGTGAATGAAAGGGACAGAGAATCATTCCAACAAGTGTAGTGCCAATGGGCTTTACTCAAGCTGTCTGGGTGTAGTTCTTCCAGCAGCCTTCAAATCCCTTCCTTTGCTCCCTCTGCCAACACCCAACCCCATGGTTAGATTTGGGCAGCACACTGAGAACTGGGTGTATCTGACCTCTGGGGCAGAGCAGCCTGGCTCTGAATACACACCTCAGAGGATCCCAAGTTAAGAATTCCCTTTTGCTTGGGATGTTCCCTGTTTTCTTGTAGAGATGGTAACGTTCTGATCCCTGTTACAGATCCAGCGCCTGCTGGAAGCTCAAGCTCCTCAGGGCTCTTCCTCTGAACCCTCTGCAGCCAGCCCTGCTCTGCAGCCTGAGAAGCAGGGGGATCTTGTTTCCATGGAAACACAACCTTCCCACACGAGGAAAAGTGTGAGCGTTGCTGTGAGCACAGGTAAAGCTTTTAATCTTTAAGAGACTGGCATGGCTTTTTCTGGATGGTTCTGGCATTTTTTTGGGCACCCAGGGAATGTTTTGCAACATGCTGAACACACTCAAACATGTGCCCAGGTAGAAAAGCCAGCTGAGGTCTGTAGGTGATGTACTTTTGTGTTTTGACTGAAATAGCAGTAGTTGATACTGCTGAAAGAAATATTTCCCTTATAGCTGTAGTCTTATATTTTAAATTGTGCCTTGTTGAAAGAAAACACAAAGAAAAAACAAGCAAACCAAAATACACACACAAAACCCAAAACAACAAACACAACCCACTTACTTTTTAAAATGGTCTATTAATTTGTTAAAAAAAAAGTTTCTATCCCATCTACTGGTCTATTAAATATATTATTGGTGATTTTTGGAAGCTGTTCGTGGAGAGGAGACTGTATCTGCTTTAGTTTCAGCAAATTAGGCAGCTGTATCTATAAAGTTACATAATGATATATTGAGTTTTGTTAACCATGGAATGATTGTGGCTGGTCTGGAGAAAATTTTCAGACTGCCTCAAGGTCAGTGCATTAAAATGCTTTGATAAAACCATTTCTTTTCATCAAGTGTGCTTTAGAAGAAACTAGGACTTTTATGATGTTTGAACATCAACTCTTAGCTCTTCAAAACACTAAATCACTTTTTAAATGGTGGAAAAAACAATGTGAGAAAAAGCTTGCTCCAGCTTTACAAAGCCAAAGAGTCTCAGAAGATAGTAATGACTTTCCTTAAACAGGTAAATCTCTAATTCTCTTCTAGGTGCCAGCTTATTTTGGAACACAGCCTCAGAGAAACAAGAAGATTCCTTACCACAAGAAAAAAAAGAGGATGAAGAGATTTCTAAGGAAGATATAGTAATTTCAATTAATGCTGGACAAGATGCAAGTAATACAAGTATTGCTTCTTCCTTAAAGGTGGTTGACATGCCCAGCTTTGCAGACAGTGTTCATCTTGGGGAAGAAGCAACTAATCAGAACACTCTCCAGTAAGTATCTAGAAATATCTTGTGTTTGCATAATAAGATGATCTGCCTCTCATAAGTTTATACTTTGATTTTTTTTTTTCCAAGAAATAGTCACCTGACTTCAGTTATGTTGGGTTTTTTACTTCTTTGTTTTGAAATTGTGCTTCAAATTGTACAGCTCCCTAAACACAGTTGCCTTTGAGTCTGCATTTGTCAGTCATGCATGTTTAACAAGCTTTACCTATCAGCAGCAGCTGATGGCAAAAGCCTTTCACTTGGAAAAGCATGTACAGTGCTGGCAGCATTCCCTCTCTTACCTTAAATCCAGAGGAGGAAAGGAGATGCTGCTGTAGCCAATTGTTTTCCTGCAATGGCTTTTTTTGTCAGCATTCAGAACCCTTCTAATTATGAGGAGTTTAGGATAGGGGGTTTATCATTATATGACTGTACCTTGAATTTCTCTCCACTCTTTGCACGCTTTGTGTGCAGTGAATGCAGGTACCAACTTCACTGCTGTTTAATTTCATTATTTTTTAAACTGAGATTCTTTATAGTGCAATGACTTAATTTCAGTCTAATTTGGGAAGCAATTAAAATATTTTTATTATCTACATGGATGCTATTTTTACACAGGGAACAGCCCAACAATTTAGCACTTATAGTCTAATATTCTCTATATATAAAAAGCCAAAGGAGAGTGATGCTCTCAGAGTTAAATTAGGTTTTAAAAATAATCATATTGAGAAATGGGATGATAATTAAGCTGTAACTTAAATATTCAGTCCTTGATTAAAGCATTATCTACAAACATATACTGCTACATAAGTGTTATTGATTCTAGTCTTTTGAACGTTGTATTTTAGAGAGTCCTAAGGTTCTCTTCCACTTAGAAAACCTGTAAAATAGATGTGTAAGTACCTGATAGTCAGGCTGTAGAGCACCACCCAGATCTCTTGGAGGTGGAGGGGACCAATTTTGGGACTGATGAATAATTGCCAGTGCACCAGTAACTGATAACCTGCATTGACTGGCTGGTGTGTCACGTGCTTTCAATCTTATCACTTTCAACACAAGCAATTGATCACTGGAGTTCTGAAATTTCCTTTATCTTACACTTGTCTCCTGAGAAACAGGAAAAGGAAGGAAGGTCACTTAAGTATCTCCTGGGGGTGATATCACTATTGATATGTCTGGTCTCAAAAGGTTTCTGTGCTGCACACACCAGAAAGCTGGAGGAGATGCTGAGCATCATGTTGTGATGCTGAGCAACAACATGCTGGGATATTTACCTTTTTTTATCTGGAAGATTCAGGATATATCCTGGTTCCTCTTTCCCATCTCCTATTAAGAGATTTCAACTAGGTGATTGTACTCAGTTCAGGATGGTCAGTGTGCACTGAGTTGTTTGAGTGCTTGTAACAGTGGTGCTGAGAAGTTTTTAAACTGCAGTAATCTAATGATCAGTTGCCTTGGTGAAAATGGCTTTTTGAATGAGTCCTTTCAGAGTGTATGGAACATATTCTTCAAGGCTCTTGAACTGTCCAGACTGAAAACAAGACAAATTCCAAATGAATAACCTTAAAGCAGATTAAATAAAAGTCTTAGAGTGTCACTGAGGTTTTGAAGAGTCCAGAGAAGCCATTGGCATTTTTAAATCATCTTTTGGAGAAAAAAAAAATATCAGGCTGCTGTAGTTCCCCACTGAGAGGTGTTCCCTCAATCCTTAGATGACTGTTGGAAGAAGATGACCACAGAAGGGAGGGAAGCCTCAAACATTAGACCAACTGCCAACGTTGGGATCTGTTTCTTTTGTTTTTTCCCGGGAATATCTAACAATCTGGGTGTTCTCTTTCAGAAACAGAAACGTTTCTCAAGCACTTGTTCCGAGTTCACCCCTGGAAGAAGTGATGAGCGTGTCTTTACAGAAAGAGCCAACAGAGGGAGCAAACAGCCACGTGGTGGTACCGAGTGAGCACAACTCGGAGCCACCCTCCTCGGTGCTGCCTCGGCATCCAGCAGAGGATCAGAAGCTTTACCAGGACTTACTGGTAACGTGGTTTGAATTTCATACTCTGCACTGAATGCAACAGTCCAAACAGCAACGCTGCTGAAGTTGCAGCCTGGTATTTGTCATGAGGGAAAGTTACATGAGGTTTTCAGGTTTGTGTTGTGCAGCAAAGTTCCCAAGTTTGGGGTTCTTAATTTTTTAAGATTGAAATGGTTATTCTGTACTCTACTCTTCCATGCCTGCATGGAGTGCTGCCTAATAAATGCTAATTCTGTAGTTCAAACACAATGTCAGTTGGTAATTTCCCAAATTAGTGCCCTTTAAAATAGCAGTGTTATATCTTTGAGTCCCTTAAAGGGGCTTGGAGACTATTGATATGTGGTTTTAAATTCAGAGGAGAAAACTCAAAGTGTAGGATATTCCAGTGTTTGACTACACTGCTGTGAGCTTGTGATTACATCCAAACTGAATCTGAATTTGGCTCCTTTGTCAGAAGAAGTTATTAACCCATCTAGTTGTATTTTAAGTGACTTAGTATACCAGGATTTGGGGTTTTGATAGTTCCTGCACATCATGATGTTTTTATCTATGTGGTCTCTCCCCTGCTCCTTTTTTCTATAGGGCCAAGTGAACCACCTCTTAAAGTCTTCAGAAGAGCAAGATGACTTGGCTGTCAAATCAGGACTTGTTAATGACAATGCTCCTAAGCATCAGGATATTGATGAAACAACAGAAATTGCTTTGGAGACTGACACAGGAGTGGTGGATAAAGAGAGTGTGATTAGTGCTACACTCAAACAACTCAAGAGCCTTGGAGTGACAATTGACTCTCCTGGCAAAGTGAAGACAAATACTCACAAAGTGGAGAATGCCAGGTAAAATAATGTGGGGTTTTTTTCAAGTAGTAATTTGTAGATCCAACTAGAAGTGAAAATTGGCTCAGTGAGCAAAGAGAGGGGATTGGTTTGGCAACTTGATCCACATTTACTGGAAAGATGAAACATTGACTCATGCTACGGGTGGTTCAGATGGGTTTAAGAGCTCTGTTAGCAAAACTCAGATTATTTTAATGTGACACAAGTAGCTGTTAGAGCAGCTGGTGATTCTTAGAGAATTGTGCATGCAGTAGCAATTCCACGGAATAATAACAAAGCTGCTTCAGTAATTTCAATCCTTTGGGCTATGTCAAAGTATTCCAGAGAAGCACTGGACCTGGGAGACTGAACATTAAGCAGCTATATATGTTGTCACTACTTCTTAACCCTTTTCTTGCACTTCACCAGTATAAGTGGGGTTGTTACCATGGCTTTGATACATAATCCAAACTGTTTCTGTCCTAATCTCTTGTTATTGTGAGTGCTTTGACTTGAAACAGGGAGGCTGGGGAGAGAAACAGTCTTGGTGAAGCAGAAGAAGAAGCAGAAGTAATTTCTGAAGAAGGGGTTTGAGGCACAGGAATTTATTTATATAGCTGCTTAGGCATAGGCTGACTGCCTGGGACAGTTTCACTTTCATCCTTATTGTCTTCTTGACACTAGTATATAACTTAGATAAACACAAAAGCCTAACCATCTAATTAAATAATATTCTCTTCAGCTATGTATCAAAAGCTGTTTCCAGTCACACAGTTTATAAGCCCCTTATTTTCTCTTTTTCACTTGAATTTCATCAAGCATTTTTCTGGACTTTCTGGGGTACCTTTCTCTGGAGAGTCTGTCAGTGTTTATTTAATGAAAATAATATGTTAAGTGAATGCACAAGACAAAACTGGAATTCTTAGGGTTTTTCCTTCATATCTGGGGTGGGACTCTTTATCACTTTCATGACTGATAGATAAACCATTCTGAGAAGATCTACAGCTCACTAGAGAAGGAAACACTGCAACTCCACAGCATGAGTGGTGATTGTTCATCTGAGTCAGGAGTTTATTCTCCTAAATCAAACTTCAGAATGGGTGCTCAGTGAAATAGGAAGACTCTTAACTCTCAGAATGAGACATTTGGGTTTAGGAGCTACTATGACATGTGTTTAAATGCACTAGTTTATAACCACTTACCAGACCTTTTCAGTCTTTATACACCTAATATGTGCAAGAAATTGCTGTGCCCAAGCAACAGGATGCCTTCAAAAATAAGAATGTTGCAAACAGACACTGTGAGAGTTTCTGTGAGAATTCTGGAATGGGCATCCATTGGGACAGAGATGTTCTTGATCTATAATTGTGCTTGTATCTTCTATCTAATTACAAAGTTTGGGTTGGATGGCAGCACCTAGGGTCTTGGGATCAGAGACATAGAATGCCAAACTCACTGGTGAGAATAGACCAAGAGCTAAAACCTGCTCTAAGAACAAAACCAGCTCTGAAACCTGCCTGGGGGTGTGTTCTCTGTCATCTGAAGGTTGTGGTTAGCACTGAATCAGAAGGGAATACCATCAGTGCTCTAGTCTTGTGGTTAGTACTGACTCAGAGAGTATCATCACTGCTCTAGTAATGAATCAGAAGGGAATATCACTGATTGTCTGTTTGGATATAAGTAGCTGGAGAGCTGCTTTTTAGTTTTTAGTATGTACAGAACACATGATCTCCTCACTGAGCAGCCTGATTGAGCTGTGGTGTTCAGGAGGGAGGAGAAATCAGTACAGTGAGCAAAGTGGAATGGTGAGTTTGGATTGTGAAATGCATGCTGCTGGAATGCTGAACTAACTTCTTGATGCTTTCTTTCAGCATCTTGGCATGCATAAATCCTGAAGCAGTGGTTCCTGGACTAAATTACATGTCACTTGCCAATGTCAGCATGTGTGGCTTGACTGCCAATGTTGTTGATCTGAGCATGGAAGCAAATGCTATAGCACTCAAATATCTCAATGAAAATCAGTTATCTCGACTGTCTCTCAGTCACTCAGGACAAAACCCTCCTGAAGATCTCTCTTTCCAAGACATCCTGCATACAAACATGGACAAGAGCATGGTGGGCCATAGCTTGATTTCACCAAACAACATGTCTTTTGCAACCAAGAAGTACCTGAAACGTTATGGGCTGATACAGGGCAATGACAGCAGTGAAGATGAAGAGGAGCTGCAGGTTCAAGGTGGCAATGCTGGCACTGTCAAAAGTGAAAGCCTGCTGGACAAAAACTGCACCCCTGGGGTGGATGGTGTCAACAACTGGACTGGATTATCCAAAAGAATGGATGGAAGGCTTCCCATTCATCTGCAGAGTCACAGCAGAGAGCTGACTGCTCACAATTCTCCACCAGAATTAAAGGGTGCTGTATTAAGAAATATTACAAATGAAATGTTTCCTCCCAGAGCAGATCAAGCAGATGAAAACTCAGTTCAGATTTTAAAGGATTTAAAATCACAACCCAAATTGTTACCTGGGAGGGTTGAATTCACTGAACAACCTGGCAGGAAAGATGGAGATATTCAGGTTTTCCCTGGAAATGTGCATATCCCAGCCCTTGAAACACTCGGCCAGTTGAACAGCATGAATTCAGTTGGCACCATTCTTGATGTGAAACAACTCAGGCAGTTGCCCAAGTTGTTTTGAACATCCCCTGGGGTGGTTGGCAACTGCTGTTGCAAATCAGAGAGCCACCTCTCTGGAAAAGACCTCAGGAAACCAAGGGTTAAGCTATCTGTGAAGAGGTCTCTCTGTTGTATCTGTGTAAAACTTGCTGGACTGAGTTTTCAGCCCAGGTTGGGAAATGCCTGATGGGGTCAGTGCTGATCAGCACTGAGTTGTGTGCACTTTTATTTGCAGTTAGGTGTGATTTTTAAACTATCTGAAAGGTGAATCAACTCGAGCCTGAGATGTACTCAACATACTTTTAACAGGGATCTAATCTAAATGTTCTTCTGGTGACTTGGTGTTTTAAAACTGACTTTTACAGATTTGTGCCAACTGTGAGCTGTCAGTCCTGGGGTGGGAGGGTAGCAGAGGTGACACAGCCAAAGCACTAATTCCTAGAAATTGCCTGAAATGGTTGGATTACTGTGTATGGGGATGTGTCTGGGGGGAAGGGAAGTATAACCATGGCTTTACTTTGCATAAAATTATTCTCAATTCAGCCAGCATGGCACATGTAACTCTCTATCATGAAATCTTGGAAGGAAATTGGAAAATTTAGCACTTTTTAAACATTTATGTTTGTTTTTGTGGGTTGTTTTTTTTCCTGAATGAATGTTTTCTATTTATTTAAGAAGTCCAGTTTGCTCATAAATGTCATTTTCCATTAAAAATAAACAAAACAATATCAGTTGCCTGTAGCCTTTTATTTAGGACACATGCCACTTCCCAGTCATTGCTAAATGGGCTAACTGGAAGTGTGAGGATGTCACTTGCTACTGCTCTCCATGAATTGTGATACTGGGGAGTGAGGTAAGTAAAAAAAAATCTATTTACTTTGTTCTCTATTCAGATAAAATATTGAATTATCAAGTACTACAATGAAACTGCCCTTTTCCATAGCCCTCTGATGATGCTATTCCCCAACTTGGGGAATTCCCTCACTCATGAAGAGCTTCATTTCTCTTCAGACTTTGACTTTTGCTCAGTTTTGAGGTGCAGCAGGAGTGCTGTGGGAGGAGTCGGGGTGGGCAGTTCAGCTCTGCCCGCCTTGGCTGAGTGTGGCTCTGGTGTGTAACACACCTCTGGCCTGACCTGGAAATGAGACAGCAGTCCTGGAAGCAGCAATTGATTCCCTTTCCCACCATTCCTGATGGGAGGAGGGTGAGGAATGACAGCTCATCCATCTGTTTTCTCCCTGCCTGTAGCACATCAACATGTTTGAACGGGAGTTTGACCAAACTTTGCTTTAATGATGGCATTGACTCAAGGGAAGTTCAGCCCTGGGTGCTGACCTTGCCTTTCCTGCTCCAGGAGAGTTAAAGATTAAAATGCTCCAGTCTGGAATTCTTGACCCTTCCCGTTCAACTCCAAAGGGCTGCACTTATTGTGGTATATTCGAGTGGGCACTAATTGCTAATTCATTTAAATTATGAGAGTCTTTTTTTTTTCCAGCATCTATTACCTTTGTGGATTAAGAATGGGGGTGAGATAAGCTGGTTGCTGTTTCAGAGCCAGCACAGAGAGAGGAAGGCAGCAGCTCTCTCAAGCCATGTCAGAATTTCTCCTCTCTCACGCAGCCTCTTCCATCAACAAGAGTATTTGCTTCCTTTCAGGAAAGGTGCTGCTTTGCTCTGCTGAAAAAATAAAACCTTTTTTCAATCCCTGAATCTCCTCTGGATCAGACACAAGCTTATGATCTGGCAGTGTGTTTTCTGCTGAATCAGTCAAAAAACAGTTAATGTTTTTGAACATTCCAGTGAGATGAATGAGGCAATTCATACCTCTCAGCTATTGTTGTAGGGTTTTGTTCTTTGTTTCCTATTGTAAAATGTCTGGAAACACAGGAAGATGACAGTTGTATTGGTTAATAGTTTAAAGACTTTCTTCAAATGCTGAAGGGTTAGGAGAAAAAAAAAAAGAAAAAAAAAAAATGAAAACAAAAGCCAAACTGCTTGCACCCAGCTCAGGACAAGGGTGTGGTGTTATATTAAGTTCACAAATCATATAATCCTGGACAGCCACCTCTGAGGCAGTAAAGTATTAATATGCTTGACCAAAACAACAAGAAAACCCACCCACCCTTCCCTAAAACAGCTTTTTCCTTTCATAGTGTAGTGCCTGGATTCAAGATGCCTGGATTTATTTTTATTTCTAAGTTCCCTGAACCATCTATTTCAGTTTGAAGTAAAAAATACACAGAGACATGTCTGGCTTTGTTAAGTGAGTAACATGGTCAGAGGTAAGTGCTGGCTTGAGTGACATGTGTGGCCAGGCACCACCCTTTAAGGCTTTATTGTTCTGGGGTGTTGTGTTTTGCCTTCTCTTTCTAGCTATCTTATAATTAAAGGTATTGCTACTGCTTACTCAAAAGGACTTGGGCCTGCTCAGAGCATCCCTGACCTCTATTCTGTATAATTTCCAGCATCTTCCTCCAGAGCTGGAAAATGTGGGGAGGGGGTGAGCCCTGGGGTGCTGGGGAAGTGCCCCCGTGGCAGGGCAGTGGTGGGAAAGGATCCCATTACCTCCCACTACAGGTTCAACCTGGTTTGGGGTTACCCAGCGAGGGGCAGCTGTGCCCAGTGAGGTGGGTGATGATGCCCACGATTCCCAGCGAGGCCAGGCACGGGTGCGGATGATCCCGCAGCGGCTCTCGGTGCTCAGAAGATGCTCGGTTTCCTCATCTCCCCCGCCCAGCCCCGGCTGTTCTATCTTTAACGCTTCCTGTTGGGGAGAGGAGCCGGCTCGAAAATGGTCGTGTTTCCTGGCGGGAGGCACGACGGACTCTCCACCGTGTCGTGACCGGCTCTGCCTCACCACCCCACGCACCCTACCGGCATCGTGCGGGCTCCTACCGGCCTGGACCCGACCCCCCGCCCTGGGGCTGGCGGGGAGGGTTTGTGGAAACCTCTCCCACGGCCGCTTCCAGAGCGGGAGGTTGAAGGGAAGGAGTGAAAGGAAGAATAACAGCTCCGGTATTTCCCCCCCTGCGGGAGGGTGTGCAGGTGGCGGGGGGACAATAGCGATCCCCGCACCCCCAGCCCCGCAATCGCCTCCTCCCACACACACACCGCACGGCAGGTGCGGTCGGGTCCCCATCGCTCTGGCGGTGAACGGGGTCGCGGCTTCGCCCCCTCGCCCTGGGTTCCGCACATGGCCAGTGTCGCCCCATCCCCACAGCAGGGACCAGGGGGTGCCCCGGGAGATGCCAAGCCCGGCTCCCTCCTCCCCGCTCCGGTCTGCTGAAGATTTCGTTGATTTTCGGCTGCTCGGACAGGCCGATCCCCTGAGGAATCCAGAACTGCTCCCTGCCGCTATCCTTATGACCTCTTTACCTGTGGGTGTCCAGAGGAACGGACCCAGGACCCTCCAACCATCGCCTGCTCTCCCAGTTTCTTCAGTCGGGACCCTTTGGCAGACTGGGGAGGGTTCCGGACGTGCCCCGTCGTCCTGCCAGCACCGCGTCGGGCACCCGACTCCTGCACCCACCTCCACGTCCCTTGGTAGCTGCTCCGCTTGTTTGGCGGCTTTAGCCAAGGCCAGGGGGGAGTCTCCGCACCCCCGGGCCCGCAACTCGCCGTGGCCGGGCTGAATCCCAGCCCCGACGGGGCGCACAGGCGGTTCCAGCCCCCCGAGCCCCGCTGGTTGCCCCGCACTGCTGCGGGGTGGCCAAGGATCCTTTTCCCTTTAGCCCGAACCCCTCTCCTCGCTTGGGTCCGAACTCTCACCTCCTCTCACACCACAAATTTCTTTGGGGGGAAGGGTAATGGCCTAGTATCTGCTCCCCGTCCCCCAACATCTCCCACCCAGCTCGGCATCCCCCCACCCCAGCATGGGAGCTCACCCCAACTTAGTCCTTCATCGAAAACACATGGAATAGGGTGTGAAAACCTGGGAATGGGGCCACTTCTCTGCAAAATACCCACTCTCGATGTGCATTATTTACCTCCTCTTGTCCCAAAGCAGCCCACACCCCTTCCCTCTCTTTCACCATCTCCGACAATTTTTTTTTTTGGCTCATTAAATTTAATTAAGAACGGAGTAGGTGTTCCATATTTAATCGAAAAAAAAAATAAAAAGGAAAAAAAATAAAAAAAAAAATCAGGGGCATAATAACCTCCAAGAGGACTAAAATAAAGAATTGCTATTCAGATGCGGGCAGCCACGGTGCAATATTTTATTACTCTTTTTTTTTT
>VYZU01024849.1:0-12789 GCA_013401355.1 Ceyx cyanopectus | reverse complement strand
GTGCTTGTGACCCAGGGACCAGTTCAGTAGCCAGAGGAAAAGCCAGACCAGGATCGTGCCAGTGCTGTGTTTACAATTAGCGTTTAACCCCTCGATCCATATTTACATTTTTTAGCTTATAGGCTCTCTTGCTGTTGTATCAGTGTCATTTTGCTATGTCAGGATATGCCATTTGCAAGGAAGGCCATATGAGAGCTTGCAATGGAATACCAAGTTGCATACTGCATGTTGGCAGAATCATTTTAAAGCAGAGGAGACCTTCCAGGCTTGTGCCAGTCATGGCTAGTGACTCTGGAAGCTCAGCCCATCAGTGGCAATGCCCCGAAGAATCTATTGCCTTGGCATTGGAATTAAACTCTGTAAATTTCTGTATGCATAAAGACTTGTTGTCAGTGAAAAAAGGAAGGTGTTGAGTTCTGTATGCATCGAGAGAGTTAATTTAGAAACGCACAGATATTTTTCTCCATGAAAAGTTTAATTACTTAATCACTGTTTTCATTGGAGTGCTAGTCAGTTACACAGAAATACTGTTGAGGCTGGAACAGACCTAAGAAGTTGAAAAGCAATGGAATAAAAATTATTTGGGTTTCACAAATGCTAATGTCTGTCTCTGAGGACAGTTACCTGATGGCTGGGCCTGTTTAGAAGAAAGGGCTGCTTTTGCTGTAGGGGGATTTTACAGATTTCAGAGGGCAGATTCTTTGCAACTGTTTTAGTATTTCGGCTTTGTTTGAGCTTCTATCCTGTCTTTGTCCCTGCCTGTTCTGTATCAAGCAACAGAAATGGAAGCCAGAAGCTGCATATCAGCCTTCTGTAGTTCTGCAGAGCTGCTGTGGAAAGAACAGATGTCTGCATATTTCCAAAGCAAGGTCAATTATTGCATGAGCAGTTAGAATGGCAAATAATATGCTCAGGCAGGGAAGCTCATTGGTATTTCTGCAATTTAACAGTGTCATGGTGAGGGTCTTCCCCACTTCAGGGGCTCAACTGAGCAGTTGTAGAAGGGACTGCTGAATTCACTGTGAAAAGCTGCTAGGGAAGTGACATCAGCCATTGGCAGCAATTAATCTGTAACATTGATTCCAAGAGTAATATTTATCTGAAAAGATAATCAAATCCTACAGGACTATCTGGGCATACTACAAATAATCAGACTAGTTTATTTTAATAAGTCACTAATCATTTTGATTAAATTAAAATAATTTAAATTTAATCAAAATGCAGTTAAAACTCATTTCAACAAGTATGGCCTGAGTTGTGCTGTCACACACACCAACTAATCTTTTCCAATATAGTGTGAGGAATTAGTCACTAGAACAGGTCTTTCTGTCAAGAAACCCCTATGGATTTATGCATTATTGGATTTTCTGCAGGCAATTTTTTTTATTTATTTTTTTTTATAGACTGACTGCCAGATAAAAGAGAACATTATACTGTATTCTGAGACTTTTGTCACAGTGTTCATAGCTTGTACAGGCCATCTGCTGAGGAGTAATGTAGCTGTTGCAGCACATTGCTTTCATAGCATATGCATAACCTGAGAGCTGAGAGTGAGCCCTCTGGATTCAACAGGAGTTCCCTTGTATGAGTAGCTACTCTGTCCAGGTAAAGCCATGTGTAAAACAAAACTAACTCTTAAATCACAGAGACCATGGGAGCCTTGTAGTTTGCAGGGATGTGGGCAGCTTCTAGTTCAAACTTCTCCTTGGAGTGAGGTCAAGAATAAATACAGGCCCTGGTGCTCAGAGCTTAGTACAGCCAGACTTGGAAAATCTCTAAGGACAGAGATCCCACAGGCTCTCTGGCTCCTGATGCAGTAGTTATTCTCATATATATTTGCCTTCTAATCATGCTGAACCTCTGTGGTTTCAACTGATGTCACAATCTCTTGTCCACCTGCCAGGCAGCACTGGGAAGCGCTGATGCCCATTATCTTGACCCCATCACTGTTGGCACCAGAGTAGCCCCAAAACCCATCTGTGCTCTGTGCTGAACCAGCCCCAGCCCCACAGAACCTTCTCTCAGGACAAGGCCTTCTGTTCCAGAGTGCCAGGGGCTGCCCATGAGCCCTTCTGGTTTGCCAGTGTACCTCCTATGTGGGACTCCCAGATGAGACACAAAGAGGGGTGAAAAGAGAGAGACTGGCATGAAACACTAATGCTGAGCACAAGAGATGGTGGGATGGAGTGGGCAGTGGCATTTCAGGAAAGCCAGACATGTTTCCTGGGGCAAAGTCCTGCTGGGGCAAGCACCATGGCTGAGAATGGGTTGTCGTGATGACCTCAGCAACAGATTGTGATGCCACCTAGCGATGGAATGTGATGACTCATTCTGAGGGTTTATATTTAGGCACCAAGTCTCTTTCGGCCAGTTTGTGCTCATGCACAATCGGAGCAGCATTGGTGCTGGTGTGCTTGGAGAATTACTGATTGCAGCTCTCTGTGCCGAATGCCAGGATATAGGATATATAACCTATAGGGTGTAGGACTTTTCTGGGAAACAGGAGAAACCTTCTGTACTCCATCAGTCTGGATTTTTCACAGGGACCAATAACAGATGGACATGGGGGACATCCATGATGCTGGGAAGAGGAAGAGCAGCCACACAGCCACCCGTGGCCCTGCTGCCTTTCCAAGGGGGACTCCTCCCCAAGTCCAGGCCCCTACAGCAGCCCTGAGAGCTGTGAGGCAGAAGAGAAAGAAGACCCAGAGGAGGGAGGCTGTGCCTGCGCCTTCCAATGCCATGCAGGGCAGACAGGGCTCTTCTGTTGAGTGCCGTGGAGCTATGAACAGGAGCACCAGCTCTGAGGTCACTTCACCTCCAAAGAAGCACCACCTACGACAAGGCTCTCTGGGGCAGCCCCGAGGAACTCGCAAGAAGAGGGCTGGCAGCCCAGAAGTAACTTCACCTCCTAAAAAGAGACAACCCTGTGTCAGGCGCCGGATTCAGACCATAGCGAAGTTTAAAATCTTAGTCTCAGGAACACAAG
Organism: Ceyx cyanopectus; assembly: GCA_013401355.1. Taxonomy (NCBI): domain Eukaryota; kingdom Metazoa; phylum Chordata; class Aves; order Coraciiformes; family Alcedinidae; genus Ceyx; species Ceyx cyanopectus. Next base: position 9,800 of record VYZU01024849.1, on the reverse strand, counting down.
TAACAGTCATAACAGAGCCAAGTGCCAAGACACCTTATTATCCCGACAACAAATACACATAGAAGAGAGAGAAAAAAGATAAAAGGAAGGATAGGTTCAGAGCAATGGCTACCGTAACAGATCTGCGTCAGCAATGTTGAGAAAAAACACTATCAAAAACCCTGCGAAGGCTCCCTGGGGTGGCCCCAAAGATGAGTACCAGCATTCTTGAGGCCACTTAAACGCCAAAGAAGAGGCCACCCTGCCAAGGCTCCCCTCTCCAGCCCCCAACAAGCTGAGAAGATGTGGGCCAGCAGCACAGATGCCATTTCACCTTCACTTCGCCACCAAGAGGCCACCCTGCCAGCAATAGTGGAATGAGCCCCAAGAGCTGGTGAAAACAAGCCTAAGGAAACAGCTGGGGCACTTGCCAGCACTCAGGAGACCCAGAAGACTGTCATAAATTGTGAGTCAAGCTCTAATGATCAAATAAGACAATAAATTTATGAAAACTACAGAAATAGTCTTGGCATTTCTAACCTGTCCTGGTTTGGGTGAGAACAGAACTGATTCTGCTCAGTGATTTTACTTTTCAGCTCAGTCCCTTCTCACTCCCAGGGCAGTCTGCAGTCAGCAGCCTGTTTTCCCAGGCAGCGGCTGCTCCTGGCAGTGACAACACCCAGTGTTTAGAGTCAGTACAGGGACTGGTGTGCAGTCCAAGGCCACTGCTGGATCTTGTGTGCCACCTTGGGGGTGCAGAAAGGGCCGCACCTTCCGGGAGGAGGGGACAGGACAGGTGACCCTAAGCTGACCAACAAGGTGTTCATGCCTATGTTCATCATATTTGGTATAAAGCTGCAGGATCAAGAGGTTCAAGTTCTTGGCTCTTGCTCTCTTCTTCAATGGCTGGGATCTGAGGAGAACCGTATTCTGCCTTCATTCCAAATCTTTGTGTTCCTGAATCCAGTACCAGAATCCCAGCTTCCCTTAGCCCAGTTCCCATCTGTTGTTGGACCCAGCCTGGGACTTCCCCAGTGCCTGCTGCACAGCATCAGATTTAACACAAAAAAGGACTAACCACAGGGCAGCTGGGCTCATGTGTTGGTAGGTAAGGATGGGGAGCAGAATATCCCTCCTGTAATCCAGGCGGAAGTAGTTAGTGAACTGCCGTGCCACTTAGATCCTAACAAGTCTATGAGTCAGGATGGGATTTACCCAAGGGTCCTCAGGGAGCTGGCACAAGAGCCAGCTAAGCTGCTCTCCATCACTGATCACCAGTCCTGGCTAACTGCGGAGGTCCCAGGTGACTGGAAGTTGACAATGGGAGGCCAAGTGCCAGTTCCTACACTTTGGACACAAAGGTTTTTCCCTTTTCCCCCTTTGAATCCAGTGTAAAGCTTGATCGATGAGCCCAGCCAATTCTTGTGCTAAAACCTTCTCCCCCTTGGAGAAAGATGAGCCCCATCTGCTGCCAGCAGGCCTTGCCTCATGTAAATTGAGCCATGGTCTAAAAGCCCAAAGTCCTGCTGGTGGCACCAGGTATGAAGCCATGAGTTAACTTGGTTAGTCTCTGCCTTCGGTCTGACAGGTAGAGGATGTAGGGGGTACCTGACCCTCAGTAATTTTAAATTTTAATCCCTTTTCAGCATCAGGGCAGGCAGAGCTTGGCTCCACCAGTCGATCTCTTCCTTAACCTTTCCAATGTTCCCAAGCCTTTCCACTTTAGCTTGCAGACCTTCAACCTTGCCTTACAGCTGTGCTGCTGGACTGAGCAGATCATCAACCTGCTCACAACATGCACAGATCCCTCCTTTCCAGAGAGAGGCTGAGGCATTCCTTTCAGCCTGCCACCTGAACCACCATGTTGTTCTGTGGGAGCTCTGTCTGAGTTCCCACCTCTATCTTGTCCAGTGTCAGGAGCACAGCCTTCTTTTGCTGCATGGAGACTGTTCCTCTAGGACTGTAGCACTGATTACTGTAGGCATTGGTTAGTGGTTTGTGGGGCTTATGATTTTTTTAATTCTCTTTGTTTGTTGACCCAGCCCCCTGCGCGTTGCTGGCGGCACTTGGCCAGGATACAGCTGCCTCGCTGCCTGTGCTATGGCGGTGCTTCTGTTTTCACTGCCTTTCAATCTTCCACAGCTTCCCAGCAATGCCCCCCATCTGCATCACTCTTAGGAGCATACCTGCCAGAGTAGCAGCCTCTGCCACTCGATGACTCTCTGGGTCCCCCCACGTCTAGGGGCACCCTGTGTGTCTGTCTGGTGTGCAGACACTGCAGCAGACAGGTCAGGAGAAGACCTTCCCTGGCACTTCCAGCAAATTCTCCAGCATGGTAAAAAACTTCAAGAAGCTGGTTAAAACATATTGCCTCGTGCCCCCATTCCAGGACTCTCCAGGGCCCCTGACAGATCAGAGGCAGAAGATCCACCTCATCAACTGCCCTTCATGGGGCTCACAGCATCCCCCACTCCACCCCTCTTCCCACCTATGGGGAACAAGAAGAGACAGAGGAGGACCAAGAGGAGGCTGTACCTGGGCCCCCCAATCGCAGGCAGGACAGCTAGTGCTGTCCTATTGGGCACCATGGAGCCCTGAAGGAGCATCAGCCCTGAGGTCACTTCACTTCCAAAGAAGAAGCCCCTCTAACAAAATTCCCTGGGGCAGCCCTGAGGAACAGGGTGGCCTGTCATGATGACCTCAGCAACAGATTGTGATGTCACCTAGCAACGGAATGTGATGGCTCATGCCTAAGGGCTTATATTTGAGCACCAAGTCTCTTCCAGCCTGTTTGTGCTTGTGCAGTCAGAGCAGCATTGGTGCTGGTGTGCTTGGAGAATTACTGATTGCAGCTCTCTGTGCCGAACGCCAGGATATGGTTATAGGATTTTCCTAGGAAGCAAGAGCAACTTTCCATACTCCCTCATGGACTAGTGTGTCCACATGGCCTGATTATCAGAAGGGACAGGGAGACATCCATGCTGCTGAGGGGAGGGAGAGCAGCCACACAGCCTCTCTTGGCCCTGCTGCCTCTCCAAGGGGGACTCCCACCCCAAGTCCAGGCCCCTACAGCAGCCCTGAGAGCTCTGAGGCAGAAGAGAAGGAGGACCCAGAGGAGTCTGTGCCTGGGTGTTCCAATGACAGACAGAGCAGCCCAGGGCTCTTCTGTTGGGTGCCATGGAGCTATGAACAGAAGGAACATCAGCTCTGAGGTCACTTCACCTCCAGAGAGGAAGCACCTCCGACAGTGCTCCCTGGGACAACCCCGTGGAACTCTGAAAAGGAGGGATGACAGCCCTGCGGCCTCTTCACCTCCTAAAAAGAGGCGACTCTGCCAAGGCTCCTGGGGGCAGCCCCGAGGAACTCTGAAGAGGAGGACTCACAGCCCTGAAGCCTCTTCACTGCCCAAAAAGAGGCGACTCTGCCAAGGCTCCTTGAGGCAGCCCCGAGGAACTCTGAAGAGGAGGGTTGACAGCCTTGCAGCCTCTTCACCACCCAAAAAGAGGCGACTCTGCCAAGGCTCCTGGGGGCAGCCCCGAGGAACTCTGAAGAGGAGGCCTCCCAGCCCTGAAGCCTCTTCACTGCCCAAAAAGAGGCGACTCTGCCAAGGCTCCCGGGGGCAGCCTCGAGGAACTTGCAAGAGGAGGGCTGGCAGACCTTAGGCCACTTCACCTCCTAAAAAGAGGCAACTCTGCCAAGGCTCCTTGAGGCAGCCCCGAGGAACTCTGAAGAGGAGGGCTGACAGCTCTGCAGCCTCTTCACCTCCTAAAAAGAGGCGACTCTGCCAAGGTTCCTGGGGCAGCCCCAAGGAACTCTGAAGAGGAGGGCTGACAGCCCTGCAGCCTCTTCACCTCCTAAAAAGAGGTGACCCTGCCAAGGCTCCCTGGAATGACCCCAAGGAACTTGCAAGAGGAGGGTTGATGGAGCTCAGGCCACTTCAGACCCTGTGGTCTCTCATCTCCTAAAAAGAGCTCCAGCTGTGTCATGTGCTGGTCACAGACCAGAGCAATGTTTAAAATCATATTCTTGGGAACACAATTAAGACTCAAAATAGAGTCAAGTGCCAAGAAGCTTTATTAGCCTGCCAACAAATGCACATAGTGGAGAGAGAGAGAAAAGAAAGAGGAAGGTAAGGGTCAGTGCAATGGCTACCACCACAATCTCTGGCATCCTGACAGTCCGGTTCCAATCTGGTTGGGAACGTTCCACTCAATGTTGGTCACTCCTTGCCTTTTATTAGATGGTCCTGATTAATATTCATGCTTTTTCGGTGAAATGCTTAATATTTTCCAAGAAGTCTTCAGCTTAACCACACCCACCAGCTGGAGGTGGTACGCGTGCCCAATACCATCTCTGGGGGGTCACAGGTGGTATTCAGGGGTCTCTAAATCCCTTGGTCCTCAAAGACATGGGTCTGGGCACATGCACAGGGGTAGGTGACAGTTCTCGGTGAAAACAGGAACTCGAACCTTGTGGTTTGGTGTTTTTCTTTACACAGGGTGCAGCAATGTTGAGACAACACCATTTCTGACACTATCTCTGACAACCTGCCAAGGCTCCCTGGGATGGCCCCAAAGATGAGTACCAGCATTCTTGAGGCCACTTAAACGCCAAAGAAGAGGCCACCCTGCCAAGGCTCCCCTCTCCAGCCCCCAACAAGCTGAGAAGATGTGGGCCAGCAGCACAGATGCCATTTCACCTTCACTTCGCCACCAAGAGGCCACCCTGCCAGCAATAGTGGAATGAGCCCCAAGAGCTGGTGAAAACAAGCCTAAGGAAACAGCTGGGGCACTTGCCAGCACTCAGGAGACCCAGAAGACTGTCATAAATTGTGAGTCAAGCTCTAATGATCAAATAAGACAATAAATTTATGAAAACTACAGAAATAGTCTTGGCATTTCTAACCTGTCCTGGTTTGGGTGAGAACAGAACTGATTCTGCTCAGTGATTTTACTTTTCAGCTCAGTCCCTTCTCACTCCCAGGGCAGTCTGCAGTCAGCAGCCTGTTTTCCCAGGCAGCGGCTGCTCCTGGCAGTGACAACACCCAGTGTTTAGAGTCAGTACAGGGACTGGTGTGCAGTCCAAGGCCACTGCTGGATCTTGTGTGCCACCTTGGGGGTGCAGAAAGGGCCACACCTTCCGGGAGGAGGGGACAGGACAGGTGACCCTAAGCTGACCAACAAGGTGTTCATGCCTATGTTCATCATATTTGGTATAAAGCTGCAGGATCAAGAGGTTCAAGTTCTTGGCTCTTGCTCTCTTCTTCAATGGCTGGGATCTGAGGAGAACCGTATTCTGCCTTCATTCCAAATCTTTGTGTTCCTGAATCCAGTACCAGAATCCCAGCTTCCCTTAGCCCAGTTCCCATCTGTTGTTGGACCCAGCCTGGGACTTCCCCAATGCCTGCTCCACAGTGACACGTGGACAATAGACTCCACAGTCTGTAAGATTTTAAAGCAGGGATGTTTATTCAGCACTTGACGCACAGGGGGTTTTCCCATCACAAACATGTGCACCCTCTGGCAATAAATTAGAACCATATATAGAGCTCAGTGTTACATTTTTAGTATTGCAATATGACTATAATATGCATTATCTATCCCCGCTGCTCATGCTAATGAGGTCTCCTTCCTTCTGGCCATGTTCTAAATTCTGGTAGTGATCTTTTGGAATAACAACTGGGGGTGATTCATAATCATATTAAAGTTGCAGCATTGTTTACACATAAGGAAAGGTGTAACATTGGAGAAACTGTCAGGAGTAGGGGTGCAACTGGTATGCCAGGAATCCATTTCACAATGGTTCCCTAGACAACCCTGCTTTGCAAGCAACAGGGTGAGTGGAGAGAGGGGTGGAAATTCCACAGCCAGTCCCTGTGAAATTATGACAGAAAGGGGTATCTGATGGTCCTGCAGAACTGATAAGCGGCCTGCTTGCGACCCTCTGCCAACAGTCTGTCAGATGGTGTTTCTGGTACAGGTAGAGCCTCCCTGGCTTTTATGACTTGCTTTGTAGGTCATTCATTAGTATTATCATTGGTACTGTCGGGGTTTTTTCCTATCTTTGTGTTATTCACCTGAGATAATTGGGACCCTGGGTCTCACTATTTTTTTTTTCTCCCTGATTCTTATTCCCATTCCACAGGAAGGGGTGAGGTAGGGTCAGGGAGAAGCAGTGGGTGAGTGGCTGCATGGTGTTTAAATTCCAGCAGAGGTTAAGCGCATTACCTCTTAAAGGTTAAACATAACACTTGGGTTTTTAATTTTATGTTTCATCCTCATATTGTGTCTGAAGTATTTTGGGTAATTGTCCTGTGTTCAGACTGAAATATAACACCAACTTAATTTACAATAAATAAAATGTATGCTGACTCAGTGAGTGTACAGACCTCTTCTGTAGAAGAATGAATATTAATTAATATTAGCCAGCTTGCTTGGGTCCCCTTCCTTCCAGAGCCCTGTCCCATGGGACTTTTCCAAGCAGTTCCCGGAGAAGACCAAGGTTGGCCTTTCTGAAGTTCAAGGTAGCAATCCTGCTTGTGGCCCTGTGCCTGCTGCCTGCAATTCTAAATTCCACCATCTCATGGTCATTACAGCCAAGGGTGCTTCCTACACCCTCAACCAGTCCCTCTTTGTTGGTCAGTACAAGGTCCAGCATCACTCCTCTCCTTGTTGGCTCCTCCAAATCTGCATTAGGAAGTTATCATCAATGATCTGGAGGAACCTACTGGACACCACGTGCCTGTGTAGCTTTCCCAGCAAATGTTCAGGTAATTAAAGTCCCCCATGACAACCAGAGCCTGTGATTTCGAAGCTACTTCAGCTGCTTGTAGAAGGCCTTGTCAGCTTCCTTATCATTGAGATGTCATTGAGCGATGGGTGCTGATGTCACAGAGGGATGTAAGAAAAGCGACAGTAATTAAACTTATTTTAAAATTATCATATTTAGAAATCTAGAAAAGCGTCTGATGACTCGGTAAGGATGTAAACCATAAGTCCGTCATGTAGTTTTTTCATCCCACGTAGCCGCAGAAGAGGAAAGGGCAGACAGGCTGGAGCTGATCACTTGCGTTGGCGAAAATACGCCGCTGAGAGAGGGTGAGCGTTGCGGGAGGGGAAAGGACACAACCAGACACAGACTGACAGCGGCGCAGTGACAGAGCTACATCGCGCCGTGCAGAGTCCGTTGCCCCTCCCCGCCGTCGCCCGCGAACGTGGCAGAGGCGGTGCCCCACCGTCCGGCGCCGCCATTTTGGGGGTAGGGAGCAAGCCACACGAGAGCAAGGTGCGCCCCCCCCTACCCCCCGCTCTATCCCCCGGCAGTACGCGCCGCACCCGGGGGCGTGCAGGTGCGCGGCGGGAAGAGCGAAGGGAACGACGCTGCGTCCCTTCAAGCTCTGCAGGAGACGAGGCGGTTGGTGCCTCCGCTCATCACCGGGGTGCGCGGGCAGCCGCGGCGGGGGAGTGCGGCGGGCTCTGGTGCTCAGGCTCGGGGAGGCCGCGAGTCGCTGCGGGCAGAGGGGACGCGCTGGCACCACTCGTCTCCGGAGAGCGGAGGGAGTGGCTGGATGGCTGGGCTAGGCCGGGTGGCGGCGGCGACGTCTGGCAGCGGCTCTTTCCCCGCACTCTCGTTCTCTCTCTGTGGCAGTTGGGGGTCGTTGAGATCCGAAGTGACTCGGGGAGGTGCGGAGGTTAGGGCGGCGGGGAGGCAGAGTGGGAGGCTGTGACATCTAGGGCAGAGGAAGACAGGGATCCGCAGAGGTGTTTTGTTGGGGGAGAGTGAATGCCGTGGGGGTCCTCACCGCTGTACCCGGCCTAATGGCTTTCGCGGCCCGTCGGCGCTAGGACCTTGAGGGGCGGCTTCTGGCCTGACCGGGAGTGGGCATGTGTTTGCTGTGTAGAGCCGAGGGCCGGAAGCCACGCCGAGGCCTCCAGCTCAGGCGCTTTTCGCTTCTCGGTGGCACAACTGGGGCTGCATGGTGTCAGCCGCTGGCCAGGCTCAGTACTGGAGAGGAGCCGGCGCCTGACATTGCTATTGGTATTCTGGCTTAATGCTTTTTTTATGAACCCTGTTCTTTTAAAGAGCAGCGGCGTGTGCTGACCTCCCTGGTCACAGGAACACACTTTGGGTAAGGTGAAGGTGGTGGGCTTACAGCAGGGCTCCTTGCTGCTTGGTAGCATTGCAAACACACGCGTGGACCAGCGATCCATAGAATTTACATTGGCTGTTCCCTCTCTTGCTGTGTCATATATATCCTGGTATTGTGAGTCACCATCCAAATGGCCAGACTTCTTCCAGCACTGCGTAGAGAGCCGTGACCTCAGGCTGTGTGTTCCAGCCTCACAGATAGGGATGGAAATGCTGGTCCTGATAAAACGGTGTGGTTGCAGCTTGAATGAGCATGATGACAGTGGAAGTCCTCACCTCTGAGGATCTATTAGTACCTAACTGGAATGATGCTTCGGGATGCCTATTAGTTACTACAATGGCTTTGAAGGCACTGTAGAAGTGGTTTGTCCTTTACTAATATAGTTATTCATTGTCACAAGGAAAAAGCATTTATTTTTCCCAAAAACCTCTGAAGGTGCTGGAGCTATTGCATCACATCATAGAGCGATAGATATGCATCTGTTGGTGCAGATTGGGTTTGTGTAGCTATTTCTTTGTTGGCTTTATGTAGTTGTATGTAATGTTGTATGCTTGATCAGTAGTTCTCTGACTTTGCTCATGGGGATTATGGAACTAAGTTGGTTGTGGAGCTACATAAGTTTTGTGGTAGCTAAATATTTGGTAGTAAGGGTGCATATGGTCTGGAACAAATCCCTATGGTTAGAAATGGCACTAAAAATGGGGGAAGCAAAATAATTCTCAGAGATTAGGAAGCATTTAAAAAAATGGAACATCCTATTTTTTATTTTTATTCTTATAGTTTATATGGTCTGTGATAACTGCAGTGGACTCAAGACAAGGCCAGGCCTTTCTGTCATGCCTGCTGTTTGAGCTATTGAGCTATTCTGCTACAGAGTTAAGTTTGAGGTATGCTGGACTTTACTTATAGAACAGACTTTTTTTTTTTTTTTCAAGCTGAAAACCTCTATTGTGATTAACATTATTTATGCTATAAATAAGAAACAGGTAATTCTCCTTTGAGTTTTTAGGAGAGTTCTGGTCTCTTTTCTTTTTTTCGTGTTTTTTTTGTTGTTGCTTTTGTTTTGTTTTGGTTTTTTTTTTCTTTTTCCTGATTACTTCTGTTTCAGGCTGTGGACTTCAGAACAAGTCATTTAACACCGTGTGATTCAACTGAGGATCTCTCGATGCCCTTCCTGTGGGTTCAGTGAGGGTTTTATGTCTTTTGGAACCTCTCTGTATTTACAGACTAGAGTCTGAATGCACTTTTAGCCCTGACATTGTGTACTTCCTTTCTAAAATGTAACAAACCCATGTGAGGGATTTTTCAGATTAAAATTTAATATAACAGTTCATCTCTGATTTAGATGTTTAGTGGTTGTTTGTTTGTTGGTTTTTTTTGTGTAGGTGGGTTTTTTTATTGTTTTTAAGTGTCTTTTGGTATCTCGCTTCATTCTGTTTACAAGCTGAAGATTTTTTTCCACATTTTCTTTCTTGCTTTCTTCTTTGTCATTCTGTTGTTAATCTGTCTTTATTGCATCTTTATGAGGGTTTTTTTTCCCTTTTGACTTCTCTCCTGTTGAGTAGAAGTATGTGCCTGTGTATGTCCTAAATATGTTAACTGTTAATGTAACCTAGGATGTTTCATTTTAGACAATTTTCACTCTATAGGTTCTGAAGTATATTATGGGGTT
>VYZU01024847.1:0-10209 GCA_013401355.1 Ceyx cyanopectus | reverse complement strand
GTGTTGGGGGGGTGGGGGAGGGGACACTCACAGCATCTTGTGGGTCTTGACGTGGGGCCTCAGGCGGATCCCCAGGGCCTGGCACCTCTCCAGCATCCTCTGAGCGTTGCTCCGGACCCTCGCCAGGTCCAGGGTCAGCGCCGGGGTGGGCAACTGGGCCAGGGGGGCTCCCAGCCACGTGCTGGGGCTGTGGGGGGATGGGAAAAGGGGAGCCTGCCCTGCACCCAAACCTGCACCCACAGCTGCAACCAGCCCTGCAGCTGAACCTGCACCCACAGCTGCACCCACATCTGGGTTCCCAGACCTGCACCCACCAATCCCCCCACCCCAACCTTGCACCCAGCCCAGCACCCAAACCAGCACCCACCCACCCCAGGGTGGCTGCTCTGGGTCTGGAACTCCTGGAACTGGGACATGTGGGACTGGGAAACCTGGAACTGGGACATGTGGGACTGGGAAACCTGGGACTGGGACACCTGGCATAGGGGCATACAGGACTGGGAGGCTGGCAAGTGGGACATGGGGGTCACTGGGAACAGGGACACGTGGGACTGGGAGATGTGGGGCACCTGGCACTGGGGTGTCTATGACTGGGATAACTGGGAGAAGGCCATATGGAACTGGGATATTTGGCACAAGGACAGCTGGGATGTGGACATGTGGGACTGGGAGCTATGGGAGTGGGAAACTGGGACTGGGACGCAGGGATTAGGGTCACGAAGCACAAGGACAAGGGTCCCCAACACCCTGAGCACCCACCCCACCCCCTGCCAACCTGTCTGTCTGTCCGTCCATCCCTCCGTCCCGCGCTGTGGCTGCTCCCAGCTCCGCTCCAGTGGCCCCACTGGTCCCACTGGTGGCTGCTCCACGTGATGCCGTGGGCACCCGCTGCCAGCCTCGGCCGGGGACAGAGGTCACTGCCGGCCCTGGGGCCTCCCCGGGGTTGGCAGGGACAGAGGAGGACGCTCAGCCTCCCGGGGACAACGTGCCAGCTCCCTGGGGACAGTGGCCTCCTGCCCAAGGTGGGGGGAGGGCTGAGCCCTGGCTCGCTCGTGACACGTGTACGTGGGGCTGCCGAGACCACCCACCCGGTGCTCAGGGCATGGGGGTGCTGGGCTGCTGAGAACCCCCACACTCATCACACGTGGGTGCTGAGAACCCCCCCACTCATCACACGTGGGTGCTGGGCTGCTGAGACCCCCCACTCATCACATGTGGGTGCTGAGAACCCCCCTACTCATCACACATGGGTGTTGGGCTGCTGAGACCCCCCCATATGTGTACAGCTCCTGAGACCACCCATGCTCATGCCACGTGGGACACGTCTGCAGAGACTCCCCCCTCCCCCCGCTTGTGACATGTGTAGAGCTACTGAGACCCCCCCAGATGTTTGACACATGTGCCCTAAGCTGCTGAGAACCTCCACACTTGTGACACGTGTGTGTGAGGAGCTCCAGAGACCCCCCACTCATCACATATCTCCTGAAACCCCCCCACTCATCACACAGCCCCTGAGAACCCCCACTCATCACACACCTCTGAGACCCCCCACTCATCACACAGCTCTGAGACCCCCCACTCATCACACAGCTCCTGAGACCCCCCCAACTCATCATACACCTCCTGAAACCCTCATTCATCACACACCTCTGAGGCCCCCCCACTCATCACACAGCCCCTGAGAACCCCCACCCACCCCACCCCCCCCACCCCACGCCCCCACCCCCCCCCCAGCCCTGAGCCCCCCCCCCCCACTCATCACACACATGCACATGGCTCCTGGGACCCCCCTCCCCAACCCATCACCCACTTGTCGAGGGGGCGACACGGGGAGGGGGTGTCAGACACAAAGAAGGACCTTCCACCCGGTCAGTTCTCAGAGATATATTATTATTATTACTCTGAATAATCCTCTTTTTCTTTCTTTTTTTTTTTTTTTCTGCAAAAGTTCTAAAAACAGGTACAAAACCAACCCCAAACCAACCGAGGTGGGAGGGGGACACACACACTGGCCGGCTCCTGGCCAGCGGCTCCGGCGTGGGGGGGGACACACGACACACACATGGATGTGACACCCCCTTTCCCAGCAAGGGGTCCCCACCTTCTCCTCCTCTTCTTCATCCTCCTCCTCCTCACCCCCTTTCCCTCCGTGGGAAGCAGGGGGGGATGCAACCCCCTGAACTTGGGTGGGGAGGGTGGCAATTCTCTGCCCCCTCCCCGCCCCACGGGGGCTGGATAAGGCCACGGGCAGCGCGGGGCTCTCCGAGGGTACCCCGGGTGGGTGCCCCTTGGTGCTGGGCACCCCCCTGGGTGGGTGTGTGGGTGCTGGGTGCTGGTCTAGGCCTTGCCCTCGGCGGGGTTGTACTCGGTCTCCCCGGCTGAGACCTGGGAGATGCGGCGCGTGGAGCGCCACAGCCGCCGGTGGAACTGGCCCGGCCGCACCTGGGGGAGCTGGGATGAGCAACCCCCCCACCAAGGGACCCTCTTCTCCATCCCCAGCCACTTCTCCATCCTCATTCCCTTCCAAATTGCCATCTTCAGACACTTCCACATCCCCTTCTCCAAGCCCGTCCCCATCTCCATCCCCTTCTGCCCCCCAATGGCTGCATCTCCATCCCCATCCTCTTCTTCATCCCCATTCCCTTCCAAATCTCCATCCTCATCCCCTTCCAGTTGCCTGTCCCTAGCCCTTCTCCCACCACATCCCCTTCTCCATCCCACTCCCAGCCCCTTCCCCACTGCCACCCACCCACCATTCCCTTCTCCAACTCCATCCCCACTTTAAACCCTCATGCCATCTCCATCTCCATTCATCCCCTTTCCTATCTTCATCTCCAACCCCATCCCTGTCCCCACCTCCATCCCCCATATCTCCCCCATCCCATCCCATCCCATCCCATCCCATCCCACCTCTGTCTCCCTCTTCCCTGGAGAGCAAGGAGGACAGAGGTCCCAAGCCCAGGTCCCCAGCCCTGCATCACCCCACGGGCACCAAGCCAGCTCCTCTTCAGCCCCACCACCACCCGGGGTAGGGGGGGTCCCCACTCACCTCAGCAGGCTGCCCAGCCCCTACCACGATGAGCTTGCCATCCTCCAACCCCACCAAGATGTGACTCTTCTCCTTGGTGACGGACACGCTGTGGACGGGCACCCGCATGGGCACGGGGGGCACGGCCGCCCTGAGGCTGGGAGAAGACGAGTGGTTGGGTGGAGACCCTTTGAGCTCCCAAGGAGTGGGACAAGGTGGGTGGGATCCCTCACCTCTGGAGGTCCCGGATCTCCAGCTCACACTGCATGGTCCCCAGCACCACGAAGTCCTCTGTCAAGCACATGGCTGTCACCTCCTCGTCCAGCGGGACGGAGGAGAGGTGCTTCCCGTTCACCGAGTACAGGTGCAGCCCAAACCTGTCCTGGAGGACACAGCCAAGATGGATTGGGATGTCGAGGGGACAGAGACATGCTGATGGCAACAAGGAGGACTTGGGGTGGTACCTTTGGGCAGGCTCGTTGCCCTACAGTGGTCTGGGCGACCACCTGCCCCTCGGGCCCCACGGCCAGGTGGGAGAGGGCAGCGGGCGGAGAGGTGTCGCCGGGCGGCCGCAGGGAGCGGATGAAGAGCCCCCGGCGGATGGTGTGGATGATGATGGTGCCATCCTACGGGAGGAAGGGGATGCGGGGCGGTGATGGCGGCACTGCCCAGCCCACCACCCACCTGAGAGCCACCAGCTCCCACCTTGGAGCCCGACACCGCCATGTCCAGCTCGGTGCTGATGGCCACGCACGTCACCTCGGCGTCGTGGCCGTACAGGACCTGCACGGGTTTGGGAGCCAAGCCGCTGGAGAAGCCACCCTGGAGTTGGGGACACGAGGATCTCAGTGATCTGGTGACATCACCCACCATCAGCTTCTCCTGGATGGAGTGTGGGGTAAGGAGTCAACCCCCTTACCTGCTGTAGGACCTGCCACACCATGCAGGTGGTGTCCCGGGACCCAGAAATGAGGTAGATGCCGCAGAGGTCGAGAGCCAGGCAGGTGACAACATCTGTGACACCCAGAAGGACACCTGGGTGAGGTGCTGGGTCCTGTCCCACCACGCTTGGCACCCCATCAGATGGCACCAAGGCGTGTTTTGGGGTTTTTGGGGTCATCAGACCTTCCTCGTCGGAGCGGGGACGTACCTATGTGCCGGGTGATGTGCCCAACGACCTTCCCTTTGGCCAGCGAGGTGACACAGAGGCTGTTGTCCCAGTGCCCCCCACTGAAGAGCAGCTTCCCGTCGGGGGACACGGCCAGCGTGCGGGAGCAGAGGTCGGCGCCGGGGGCGAAGGGACCCTGCAGGAAGCGTTGGGTCCTGGTGGGGAGGGACACGAAGGGGCTGGTGGCGGAGCCGTGGGTGGGCTGGTGGCACCTCTGGGGACTCACTTTGCCCCCGGACTCACTTTGCATTGCAGACGGTGGGGTCTTTGGTGAAGCTGAAGTAGTTGGAGATGTTCTTGTCGTAGGGCAACCAGTTGTGGGTCCCCAGCAAGCCGTTGGCACTCACGGTGACCTGGGCGGAGATGGAGGTGACGCAGCTCCCACCATGAGAGCCCTGCTGGGCTTTGCTCCCCATCCCCACCCGGGGCTAGAAGCACACCCCCGTGCCTCAGTTTCCCTGCACTCACCAGGACGTCGGGCGATCCCTGAGTGATGAAGGAGTGCGCCTGGTTCTTGGGGACCACGGCTTGCACCAAGGCCACCCCATCGCTGATGCCCTGTGGGGAGACACCAACCGGTGAGCACCCTCCTGGGCAACACCACCCCACCCAATCCTGGTCGGGGATCACCCCCCAGGGTTGTCCTCACCTCCACAAAGAAGGATTTGAGCTGGTCCAGGTTCTCGAAGACGTTGGGGGAGCGGGTGTCGAGACGGGCCAGCCTGCGGGCAGCGCTCTCTGCTGACAGCCGGGCAGGATGGGGTTCCTGGCGGGATGGTGGACCCCATGAGGAGGTTGGTGGCCCCCCAAAAGGGGCTATTTTTGGAGGGCTGGGGGTATGAGCAGCTACCTTGAGCAGCTGGCAGGGCGTCTGCCCGAAGTTGCTGATGATGCCCTCCAGAGCCTTCCTCTGCGTCTCGTCAGCGATGGCATCCAGGTCCACGGCCCCTGGAGGGATGGTCGTGGGGTGGGGTTAGGGGATGGGGCGCACCTGCCAGGTGTCACCTGCCACCTCCCTGCCCCACGTCTCACCCTCATAGGTGCAGTAGTAGAAGACGTTGAGGGCCTCCACGGCAGCCGGGCCGCGCTGCTTGTACCCGAAGATGAGGTCGATCCACTCGTGGAGGTGAGCGGAGACGTACTCCGACTCCTGCCCAAGAGTGGCACCTCAGGGTGGGCACAGAATGCCCCACGCCCCCCCCCGTAACGACCTCCCCTCGCCCCCTGCCACCTCCCAAGGAGGAGGGCTTGGGGTGAGCTCCACCACCTCACCAGGGCTTTGCGGTGCTGGTAGATGAAGTCCTCCCGGGAGCGCGCCCAGCGGGGCAGCACCACGTCGCCCACCTTCTCGTTGGAGAGCTGCAGGCAGCCCAGGTCGAAGCCTGAAGGCAGAGCAGGAGAGGGGTGAAGGGCACAGCACTCCCACGGGTGGCTGCACCCACGGTGGGCCCCTCTTACCGTTCTGGTTCTCCAGGAACTCAGGGAAGTAGAAGAACTCGGGGATGAGCTCCTTGACATCCACGGGGTTCTCCATGCGGGCCTGCCACGCCGCCGGCACCGAGTGGAACTGCCGGTCGGAGCAGTCAAACCTGGAGGCACAGGACACCCGGATGGAACCTTCTCACCCACCCTGACGTCCCCTGGCCTTGGGGGGTGAGCCCGTTGGGAGCCCACCTGCCGCTCTGCAGCTGGATGTGGAGGGTGGTGAAGGGCTCGGTACGGATCAGGTAGTGCATGACCCCCGCCGCGTTGGAGTAGTGTGTGCCGTAGTGGAACTTGTCCACGGTGCCCGTGGGGTCCTCGAAGCTCTCGTACCTGGGGATGAGGTCAGGGGAATGCCCACCAGGAGCCAGGAAGGTGCTGCCCAGATCCTCATTGGGTTTTTTTTTTTAGCCTACTCACTTCTCCTTCACATCCCGGGCGTGCCTCTCGTTGGCCACCCCGATGGGCTTGGAGAGGTCCCGGAACACGGAGGGGTTGGTGAGGTCGAGGGTCTCCGAGACGTAATCCCGCAGGATCCAGGGGAACTGGGGTGGTGGGAGGCGGGTGAGACTGGGTAAGGGGGGCATTTGGGATCACTCGGGGGTGGTGGTGGGGACGTGGGGCTCACCACGGGGTACTGGGAGAGGTCGTTGTAGGTGCGCCCGGCGATGGTGTTCAGCTGCATGAGGTACTCGAAGTTGGAGATCTCCCGCAGGACCCATTTCTGGAGTGACATGATGGGGGCTGAGATGGGCTGGGGGAGGGTGGGAGAAGGGGCAGACAACCCCACCCCCCCCTGCTGTGCCCATCCTATGGCCAACCTTGGTCCTAGACAACCTCTAGTCCCACAGCTGTCCCTGGTCCCACAGCCATCCCCATGCTGTGGCCATCCCTGGATCCATGGCCATGCCCAGTTCCATGCCTATCTGCAACCCAGTCACTCCTGGTCCCATGGCCATCACCAGTCCCATGGTCATCTCAGACCATGGTCACTCTTAGTCCCTCAGCCTTCCCTGGTCCCATGGCCACCCTCATCCCACGCTGGCACCCTTCCCTTTGCCATCCAGGAAGCGGAGACATGGGGCGAGGGTGAGCAAGGTGGGAGCTGGTACCTGGGTGAGTCCTGAGGCTTTCAGCAGCTCCTGGGGTGACCGGCTGCCAAAGTAGATCTGGCTGGGGGGTCGCAGGCCAAGGATGCAGGAGTAGACCTTGTTCCTCACCTGGGGGTGGGACAGAGGGGGAGAACGTGGAGTGGTTGAAACTTGGGCAGTGTGGTGGTGGCCCCGGGAGAGGGGGATGAGAAGGGTGTCACCACCTTCTTCTTGAAGTTGAGGAAGTAGTTGGCCTGGTCGATGAAGAAGAGCTCGAGGGCCGAGCGGCGCAGGTTGTAGCGGCGCAGGTGGACCTCACGCAGGTGGGACAAGGGGCGCTTGAAGTCGTAGCCAATCCCTGATGAGATGGGGTGGGGGGCACATGGGTGTCACCATCCACCCAGACCTGGTGGCTAAGGAGGAGCCCACCCCCAAAACAACCAGCACCCAACGTGGTGGGCTTCTAGAGGAGATGGGATGGGTGGTGGGGTGAGGAACCCCACCCTGAGGAGCCGTTACCTCCCTCAGTCTCCTCCTTCTCGCTGCTGCCGTCGTAGAAGTAGACGTGCTGGGTTGTCACCTCCAGCCGGCCGGGGACCACGGCCACCGTGGTGATGAGCTCACAGTCCTCAGACACCACCAGCTTCTCCCGCTGGTTCTGCTCCTTGGGCTCGGCCCTGGGTGACACGGGGTGGGGTGGGCAAGAAGACTCTTGCGTGGGCAAGCCGGTGCCAGGGCAGGGGATGGAGACACTCACTGGTTGTCCAGGACGGGGAGGTCCTCCTCAGCCAGTTGGTCATCCTCCAGCTCGCTCACCTTGGCCTCCTTGGCCATGGCGAGTGGAAGGGACTCGGCGGGGTTGTGGAGGTGGTCGGCTCCTGGAATGAGGAGGACATCAGCAAGAGATTGGATGCCCACAGCTGGGGGACAAGTCCTGCAAAGGGCCCCCCATCCCACCTCTCAACTGTCCATGACAGCTCCCAGGTCAACCTCACCATGTGCACCCAACCCAACCGGTGGCACCCCCTTGTTCCTGGCACAGGGGGACCCCGGGGTGCCCCATTCCCATCAGCCTCACCCAGGTTGTCCCTTAGGGCGCTGGCCTCCAAGTGCTGGTCAAAATTCAGGTTGGGCACCAACTTCAACCTCATCCGGGAGTAGGTCTCGGCGCTTGAGAGCTTCCAGCGAACCTCTGGGGGGTTCCGGGGGGGGGGGCCAGGGAGGGGTGAGGCACCCTGAGGACCACCCCAAACGTGCCACCCCTCCCTGGGGAGCGAGCTGGGGGCTCACCGGTCAGCCCAGGCGGAGCGGGGCGAGGTGAGGAGACGGCAGAGGGATCTCCACTGCTTCAGCACGGTGCTGTGGTGGTTGTTGGCCTGCTTGAGAACGTTGGCATGACGGGCGTTTTCCACCTTGGAGCGCTTCGCCACCGGCTCCAGCACCAGCTCCTGCCAAGGGAGCAGGAGAGTGAAGTGGCAGCACGGCTGGGGGCTTGGGGACAGTCTCGAGGTGAGGAGCATGTTCATGGGGTGACCCCCAGGCCAAGGAGAATGCTCTGGCATGATGTACTTGGCGTGAGGAGGACATCCCCAGGATGCCATCCTTGGGATGAAGTGCACATCCCCGGGGAGAGGAGCACATCCCTAGGATGCCATCCCCAGAGCAAGGAGCACATCTGCTAGATGACACCCTTGGAATAAAGACCTTGGCTCCAGGATGAGAAGCACGACCCCAGGATGGTGTCCCAGGGTTTAGGAGCAGGAGGTACCTGGAACATCTTGCGACTGGCCGCCTTCTCCTGCTCCCTCCGCTGGGAGCTGCTCATCATGGCATCGTAGCAGGAGTTCCAGAAATTGGACATGTGGTCGTGGCTCTTGGCAAAGGTGTCCATCTCAAACTGGGCCATGGTGGGCTGCACCTACCGGGAGAAACGGGAGGTGTTTGCAGGGCCTGGCACCCACCAACCACCACCTAGAACCCATGAGGTGATCCAGGGCAGGGAGGTCACCCCTGCAGGCTGTGCCAGTCCGGTGGTGACGTGACCACACCACACACCCATCTCTAAACCTGGGAAGGTATCCCCCCCAAAACAGCGATGCCACCCTTTGCCCAGGGGCACCCACGTGCTTCTCGATGAAGCCCCTCCACTCCGGGGTGGTGCAGAAGAGCTGGAAGTCCTCGTAGAAAGTGGGGCTGCCGTTGGTGGGGGGCAGCGAGGGCAGGAAGAGCTGCAGCTGCAGGGTCTCGTAGCACTGGTCCATGAGCGTCCGGACGATGGGCACCAACCAGGAGAAGGTCTCCGACTTGGCATCCAGCGAGCGGCGCAGCGGGGTCTCCAGTTTGCCCAGGAGGTAACAAGCCTCGTCCTTTCTGGGGGCCGAGGAGGTCTGCAGCAGGCTGTGCAGCTTCACGTAAGCCAGTGAGTGCAGCTGGAGGAGGGACACCACGGGACATGGTTTATTGCTGCTCTGGCACTGCTGGGTTGATGGTTGGACTTGGTGCTCTTCAAAAGCCCCTCCCAACCAGAGTGAGTCTGTGGTTCTCCCAGCTGGGGTCACCTGCCCTGACCCACGAGGGTTGGGGTCTTATCTCAAGCCCCAGGGAAGGGTGACCCACCTGGGGGTCCTGCAGCATGATGTAGCCCACGAGGATGCGCAGACCCGTCTGGGCCATCTCCTTGAGGTCGGAGGTGCCGTTGGACAGGTGGTACCAGACACCCAGCTTGTCCAGCAGACTGCTCACCCCCTCGTAGATCTGGGGTGGAGAAGACACAGTGAGACCCCCACCCAGCCACGCACCCTCCTCCTTTCCATCTGGATGGGTGCAAAGACACCAGGTCTGTCCCCACCATCCAGCTACCCCTGGCTTTGCTTGATGTGTGTTTGGGTTCTGGGCTGGAGCTGGGGTTTGGTGGTAGGGTAGAACCCCAACTCATAACCCTAATGATGGACTGGGCAGGGCTTAAAACGAAGATTATGGGTTGGGGTTTAGGGTGTGGATTGATGGTGAGGGTCTGGGGTTGGGGTTTACGGCAAGGATGAAGGTCTGAGGTTTAGGATTAGGATTTAGGAGGGGTAGGGTTAGGAGTTAGGGTGGTGGTTTAGGGTTAGAGTTTAGCATGTAGGATTAGGATTTGGGTTTAGAGAAGAGCTGGAGGGTTGGGATTAAGGGTAGAAAATTTGGGTTAGGACTGAGGTTTATGGCAAGGATATGGAGTTAAGGTTTAGGGTTAGAATTTCAGAGTTGGGGTTCCACCACGGTTTATGAGTTAAGGTTAGAGTTTAGGGTTGGGTTTAGGGTCTAGGGCCAGGGGGTTGGATTTATGCTAAGGGTGGAGGGTTAAAATTTAGGATCAGCAGTTCAGGTTTAGGACCAGGGTTAGGGTTTAGACCTGGCTTTGGATTAACAGCAAGGGTCAGGGTTAGATTTACAGGTCATGA
>VYZU01024846.1:0-37397 GCA_013401355.1 Ceyx cyanopectus | reverse complement strand
GCTTGTTCCTTGGGAGGAGAGCCAGATCACCACCTTGCTATAACCCCACAGCCTGACCAGTGTGAGTAACTGGGGACTACCACAGAAATCCCCATCCCCAGGACCCCACCTGCACTGCTTAGACCTGGCAACACTCCTTTCACAGACAGTGACAATCCTTTCACAGACCCAGAGCCAACAGTAGAAACAGGTTTTCACCCTCCAAGCAAGCCAGCCTCAAGCCATGCAATGGCTGGCACAGGAGCCAAACGGGCTCCCAGCTGCTGTCGTGCTGAAGCAGAAGCAGCAGCAGTCCTGGGACATGACATGTTTACCAACAGAGAGGGTCTTGTGGATACCAACAGAGAGGGACTTGTGGATGGAGAGAAGGTTGGAGGATTTCTTGGGCACAGTGACCATGAAATAATAGAATTTTCAGTACTAGAGGTGGTAAGGAGGGGGGCCAGCAGAACTGCTGCCTTGGACTTCCAGAGGGCAGACTTCAACCTTTTAGGAGACTGGTTGGCAGGGTCCCTTGGGAGGCAGTCCTGCAGGGCAAAGGGGCCCAGGAAGCCTGGACTACTCTCAAGAGAGAAATTTTTAAGGTGCAGGAGCAGGCTGCCCCAGTGAGATGTAAGACAAGCTGGAAGAACTAACTGCATGAGGTTCAACAAGACCATGTGCAGGGTCCTGCATTTGGGTCATAACAACCCCCTGCAGTGTTACAGGCTTGGGGAGAAGTGACTGGAAAGCTGCACTTCAGAGAAGGACTTGGGGATGCTGGTAGACAGCTGACTGGATATGAGCCAGCAGTGTGCCCAAGCAGCCAAGAAGGCCAACAGCATCCTGGCATGCATCAAGAACAGTGTGGCCAGCAGGAGCAGGGAGGTGACTGTAGCCCTGTATTCAGCACAGGTGAAGCCACACCTTGAGTACTGTGTCCAGTTTTGGTCCCCTCATTACAAGAGGGATGTTGAGGGACTGGAATGGGTTCAGAGAAGGGCAGCGAAGAGGGTGAAGGGTTTTGAGAATTTCTCCTATGGCTGAGGGAGCTGGGATTGTTTAGTCTGGTGAAGAGGAAGCTCAGGGGGGACCTTATTGCTCTCTACAACTCCCTGAAGGGAGGTTGTAGGGAGGTGGGGGTCAACCTCTTCTCCCAATTTAAAAATGACAGGATGAGGGGGAATGGCTTCAAGTTGCACCAAGGGAAATTTAGGTTAGATATCAGGAAAAATTTCTTTCCAGAGAGGGTGGTTAGGCATTGGAATGGGCTGCTCAGGGAGTGGTAGAGTCCCCATCCCTGGAGGTGTTTAAAAACCATGTGGATGTGGTGCTGGGGGACATGGTTTAGGGACCCTGGCAGTGCAGGGTGAACGGTTGGACTTGATGATCTTAAAGGTCTCTTCCAACCAAATGATTCTATGAACTTCTCTCCCTGCATAGACTAAGGGTTCAGTAACAGCCTCCAACACAGAGGACAAACACAGTTTTCAAAGCTCAGGGTAAGGGTGGAGGAGCTTCCACTCATGGAATGGGTCTCTGCTCTGGTTGCAGATGTTCCTGCTTCATGCAGGGGGGTTGGACTAGATGACCTTGAAAGGTTCCTTCCAAGTCAAACCATTCCATGATTCTACAACTCCCCCTTGCAACACAGAAAGCTGTATTTACTGCAAACCTGAAAGGGGTTCGTGCAAAAGAGAAACTGTCCCACCAGACATCCCACTCCTCTAGGGGGAGAGGAAGCCCTGCCTCATCCATGGGGCAGGTCTATCATAAGAGCAGCCTTAGAAAGGGAAAATTCAAATAAACCCAGCACGGTGGCTTAGAGGTGAAGCTTTCATCTGAGCTTTGCAAAGCTTCTCTGTTTCAAGGTGGAGCAGCCAAGTCTGATCCCCCAGATTCAATAGCTCATGGTTGGGCAAACATAAGCCAGGTAGTTTGGCTCCCCTGGAACCACATCTGATGAGGCTGCAAGGCCCAAGGCATCAGTACAGCTGCAGGGTCTGTTACTAGCCTAGGAAGGGATTCCATCTGGGGTTTGCAGTCAAGCAACCTCTTCTTTTGTTTGCTTTGGTAAAAAATAAAGACATTGTCACCTGTGTTGGCAAAGGATTGGGGGTAATATATACAATAGCCAACTTGGAACTGTCAAGTCTACCACCAAACATGGTGTTCTCCTCTCCTCAACTTGTTTTTACAGTGTCACAAAGATTAGAGGAAAATCCTACAGAGAGACACCAGTAAGAAGAAAAGGTGCTTTCAAAAAGAGGTGATAATGCAACATCTTCAAACCCAGGTTGGATGGGGCCTTGAGCAATCTGGTTTAGTGGGAGGTGTCCCTGCCCATGGCAGGGGGGATGGAACTGGATGATCTTTAAGGTCCCTTCCAAACCAAACAATTCTGTGACTCTATGATCTTTCTACACAAAAGATTTTGCAACTGCTTGTTCAGGGAGCTGTACCCGAAGGCTGAAGGTGTGAAACAAAGAGGAGATGGCAAGGCTCTTCTTGGGGCAGATGCCTTTGCAAGGGTGAGACTCACCCACCCTGAGCTTCTTCACTGGGCATGTCCCAGAAGCTGTAGGACTAACCAAGGGTTTGCTCACTATCAGCTGTAACTGCAGCAGCATTCACCCTGGTGTCACATCAAGCACCACACTCAAAAGCTACACCCAGAGAAGCCAAGGGACTGTATTTCTGTTGGTTTTCATTGCACTCTGGTAGGATCTTTCATTAATTAACTAACCACAATCTGAAAGCTGCTAGAACGAGAGAAAAGCAAACAAACAAAAAAAAGAAAACTTGTCTTTTTCTTTTCTTGTTTTCTAAATGAAACAAACACATCATCCCCCTTCCTCTAGGAAATAAATGAAAAGCAGACACTACCTGGTGGGTTGATGCTTTCACATATTAGTCCCCCTTAATCCTTGGTATTTTTAGCAGAGCAGAACCGTCTGCATTAATGACCCGGGTGTTTCTACCGTTTAAGTTCTGAGAGCAAATTGCTGGCTACATGACTTGCCAAAACACATTCAGCTGTCAGCTGCAATTTAGGTAAATGGCAGAATAAAAAAATACTACCTGCTGACACTAATGGATTTGGCACTGATCTAATCAACTAATCTTATCTGGCTCACTGATCTCCGGTCTTATCTTCCGCTGGTTTAAACACAGTTAATCTGCATAGAGTCACGCCAGTAGTTCTGTTCCTTCTGGGATAAAGGGGACTTTAGAAGGGTAAAGCTGCCTTCAAACGGCGAGGGAACTCACTCTCCAGCTCTGTTTTCATAATAAACCGTTAAGCAATTGCTACAAGGGACAGAAAATCTGCAGATATTTGGATTATTGTTACCCTCTGTAAGGCAGCCACCAGGATTCACAGCCATGCCCTCCACCTACAGTCATATTTAGGCAACTGAACTGTCCCGCACATCCCTGTGATCAGATCTTCCTGCTGCCTGGCTTGAGGTCTTCAGAGCCTCAGGCTGAAAGGGAAGCTCAGGAGATCTGGCTGGCTAAATGCTGTGTTGTGAGTGCCAGGGCTCTACAGCATCCAATTTGTCAGTAAAACACCTGCACTGAGTTTTGTTCTGAGTCAGAACTCCCACCACAGGTCGTGTCCTCTCTGCAGAAGGGGGATGGTCTCTATGGAGCATCACAAAACAGTTGCTTTGGGCAGTAGATTCACTGTTGAAAATGGATGGTTTGATCTGAGGTATTAAGTGCATTGCTTGGCCTGGGCAAAAGCCAAAACTGACGACTTCAGGGAGGTAAATGACTCCAACAAGAAGTTTACCTCCAAGTCCATACATTTTTCACATTTCTGAACTTGGATGTCAACCTTTTAGCCTGGGTGACAAAACTTATCCCAGGAACACAAGCCAACAATCTGAGCAGATCAATGGACCACACTGATGATGCAAAGACTTTCATGTCATGGATCAGTCCTGGAAAAAGCTAAAGCATACTGGGATTGAAGGAAAAAATTACAGCTTTGAATCCCTGAAATACTTATTAAGCATCTGGAGATAATGTGATGCAGATACCACACTCATTGGATGCTGCATTTCTGGGAGAGCTGTCAGAGGGACCAAGTGGGGCACGTAGATTTGAAGGACCCTGCTTTAAACCTCCACTCTCCTCTAAAGCCAACGTACTGATGTTGTATCTCTGCAAGTCAGGGTCCAAAGGTGCCCTATGAGTTCACATCTTGCCTCTGTCTCCAAAGGACTCTAATTTAATTTAAATTATTCTTGCTGCCTCTCCTCTATCATTCACCTTCCTCATTAGATGCCCCTCATCCTCTCATAGCAGAGTTTTTTAAAAGCCCTGCTTAGTCTGCCGAGACACCACCACCTTTCTTCTGCACTGTCAAACCAAAACATCATTAAAAGGAAAGTGACCAAGAGCTGGTGGCTGCTGTGCAGGTCTGGAGCAGTGGGAAGGGCAGTCTTCTCAGCTTGGCTCCTCTGCAGAAGCAACTGCCAACCACAACATCAAGCTGTACTTCTCCACTTCACTTTCTCTATGCTTGTCTGTCTTTCCAGCCCTTCCTTCTCACCTTAACTGTGCCTCTTCTACAAACAGAAGTCAGGTAACACCAACTGCACATCACTCAAAGGACCCCCAGGCAACTTCTTCCTCAGTAAACCAGCAAACGAGTCATGAAGCTCTGAAAGAAGTGCCCTTCATTGATGCTCCTGAGGTTCCATCAGTTCCTTTTTCTCCTTATAAGTCCTCAGACCTTCTCCTTTTCAACACATCAGGACAAAGAACAACAGAGATAGTAATTTCAACCTTTACCAGGAGCTCCTTTCAGCTTTGGCACTGCTATGTGCAGGTCTGTCAGCCATGACTTTTCTGGAGACAATACCCACCAGATTCTCTCTCAGAAATCATAGCATCACAGGACAGTTTGAGTTGGAAGGACCTTTTAATGCCATCTAGTCCAACTCTCTTGCAGTGAACAAGATCTTCAATAAGAGCAGGTTGCTCAGAGCCCTATCCAACTTCACCTTGGGCATCATTCCCCTGAAGGTTGCACTGATTTTGCTTTAAAAAACAAAACAAAACAAAAAAGACAAATGAATCCCTCACTACGTCTCAGACAACTCCACAAGGTCTCCTACACTTAAAAAGAGTCTCTTACCCTCATTCCCCTTCCTCATGGATCTCCTGGAAGAGATTACTTTACACACTTTACCTACAAGACTTCAGAATACCTTCCATTCTCACAACATTCACTTGTGTCACTAGTGTCTTGTGACACAAATCAAGAGTGGATGCCTCACTCTGGAACACTGTTCCCACCCCAAGAGTGGCTCCCGTGTCCTTTGAAGCTCACTTTGATTTCAAACCACACTGCTGGTCACTTGCTGCTGGTTATCCCTCACCAGATCCAAAAGGGGAAAGGGAGCAGGGTCTTATTCACCACTGAACAGGACTTTTGGCCTGTGAACTCCAAGCAGAGGTCTCTGTGTCTCTACTAGTGAACTCTCCCCAGCAAAGACTCCAGACATACCTGCTTGGCGACTGGAGAAGGCAAAGACCATGATGTCATCAAAGCTCCAGGTGTAGTCCTGGTGGGGGGGGTAGAACATCAGCTTGGTGGAGGCCTCTTTCCTCAAGTCAATGAGGAATGTGGAATGAATCATTGGGACAGCAAAACAGCCTGTCCTCTTCCACTCCCGAATCAGGGGATATTCCAAGGTCCTTTTGTAGTAGCCCTGCAATCACAACACAACGGGGGGGTGCCTGTTACAAGAGATTTCTGTTTCATGGACACTGCTCAGCAAAAGCTCTCAACCGTGGCACACTCCAGCAGAGATGGGTCAAGGCTCAACTCTCAGATTTTCAAGTGTCTCCCATTTGGAAAAGGCTCAGACAAGTCTTCAGAAACAATCTCTGTCAAGTCTGACCTTCTATCTCCTCTGTAGCAGCTATTTGAAATCTGAGCCTTTCCATTGCAAAACTCCCTTGCAACAGAGCTTCAAACCTTGGACTATTTTCTCCTGTCTCTTCAAAACCCTGTTTTGCCTGTAGACTCTCATGTTGGATGCTGGAAGCTGCTGAGCATCTAGGATATCCTTCATGTTTAATAGGCACAAAGGACATCCAGTGTCTCACAGAATAGATCTGAAAACTATTTCTGGCCATGATTTTAAAGAAAATAATTTGCTCCAATGCAGTGAAGGTAACATCTCAGGTTCCATCAGCTGTATATGAATCTCTGGTTCCTCCATTCGAGGGCAAGCAGGTTCCTGAGCAATCCAAAAGAGTCTGTCAAGAAGAGGCACTTAGAATCATAGAACCATTTAGGTTGAAAAAGTCCTGAATTACTCCAGAAAGAAAATCCTAATGCATCAATTAGACAGCTGGACATGGCTGATGGTTGAATCCAGAGCAGATTCTGGGTTTTATGGAAATGATGAATCACTAAA
The DNA here is from genome assembly GCA_013401355.1 of Ceyx cyanopectus. Taxonomy (NCBI): domain Eukaryota; kingdom Metazoa; phylum Chordata; class Aves; order Coraciiformes; family Alcedinidae; genus Ceyx; species Ceyx cyanopectus. Next base: position 30,978 of record VYZU01024846.1, on the reverse strand, counting down.
CTTAGTAAAAAATTACTTCTATGTTCTATTTTCCATGAGCATCCTAGCAACAGCTGAGCAAATCAGAACCACTGCAGAACCACTTTGCCCTGGGTTTATGGAGAAGCACAGTGTGGTTTGTTTAGGAGCCTGCTGATCCTCCCCTCTGCCCTGCAGCTATCTAGTCCTCACCATATGGTCAGAAGTTCTCTCAAAACACCTCGTCTGATTTTCAGGAAAAGGAGCAAGTGCAGAGAGAACTTACTACCATTCCCACCAAAGGAAGAGTTAAGACATTCAACAGACATCCAAGAATGCCTGCAGGTTACAGATGTTGGAAACTAATCTTGCCTCCTCCTGTAACTCAGTATGGGCTTTTGGGGCTTTTCACTGCTCATAAATCACGTGTAGGCCAGAAAGACTCCAACTTGTCAGCACTGCTGCCGTGCTCTCCTAAGGTTAGTGCCTTGATACAGGAATGTCAAGCTGCCTGGAGCAGGGTTTGACATGCTGCTGCTCAGTGCCAGAGGCCAAGCTTCAGGGCGTGCTCCAGCTGTTCCTCCCTCCCCAGGTCCCCAGGGAGAGCACAAAGCTTCTGGACTGGGACAAACAAGCAGCAGCAACTAAAGGAAAAGAAAAAAAAAAAGTTTAAACTTTTAATTTCCTTTGCACTTGAGCAGCTTTTTACACCAAATTCTGCATGATGCATTCGTTGTTTGGTTTTTCCTCTCTCCTTTTCTCAGCTGGTAATGATGGAAAGTTACTACTGAGAAGGTAACACTGGGAGCCAAGTCTGAGACTGGTGGACACAGGCAGAGATCCACTCAGGCTGTGGATCCATGCTGACTTACATCAGTGGAAACTTGGCTCAACGCAAGGACCTAAACCCTTAAAGGACAATGATTTCACTATGAAGTTTATGGATCTATTTAAAACAAAACCTAAAACAAGCAGACACACTTCCCCACACACACCCACTTTCTTATCTACGTAGTTACTTCCCAAGAATTTGGAAGGTTCCGGAGCTTTTCCTGTTATTTTTACTCCATTAGTCTGAACTGTGGAACTCATTGCCATAAGATGGTGTGGGTACAAAAAAAAAAAAACCCCAAAAAAACAAACAAAACAAACCAAGATTTGGTGATTTCTGTAAATGAAAAAAAATATATATATACTGAGAGCTTTAAAGACAGACCTTCATAGATAAGAACACCAGAGGACAGAAAAATATCATTTACTCTCTTGTCATGTTCTTGTACTATTCCCCATTGGCTCAAACCACTGCTATCAGATGGACCTTTGGTCAGACCCAGCACAGCTGTTAAGTTTTCACACTGACTGTGGTCCCAGAAAGGAAGAATGATGTTTTAGACCAGCAAAAGGGCAGAATGGAGTTTACTCTTTGTTTCACTCCAGTAATAATGACAACAGTCAGTGCCTGGAATAAAGCAAGATGGTAGGGAAGGGCAGGACCAAGGAGCCTCTCTAAAGTATTCCTATCCTTGTAAGAAGTACATGCAGCTCAGGCTTAAACACATGTGTCCATGCAGTGCAGCAAGCCTGTCTTTATGGAGAAGGAAACACAAGACTTAGGCACAGAAGTAAAAAAGAAATCTTTAAGCTTTCCTGGGCCAAAAGGGAAAATTTTCAAGAGAACAAAAAACCTCTTAGTATTCTAGAAGGCATGCAGCTTAGGATGACAAGAAACCAGGCTAGCAGCAGAGGGGAGAACAGGTCCAAAAGTTGATCTCATTACTGAGGCTCACCTGGGAGTAAAAAGCATTAACTAGAGTCTCCATTTCAGCTTGAAGGTCTCAGAAAGCTTGAGACCTCAGTCAAGAATATTTCAAAGGAAAAGAGTGAAAACAGGCAAGAAATGACTGTGACAACAGATCTGCCTTTCATACATTGGATTCTCTTACCAAAATCCTTTTATGGACAAGGTGGTTTACTGGGTTTGGCTGAGATGCAGTTCATCTTCCCAGCAGCTCAGCTGGTGCTGTGGGTTTAGCCTGGTGACCAAACCAGTGCTGATCACACACTGATGTTTTAGCTGCTGCTTTACAGCTTGCACAGCATTGAGACCTTCTCTGTGTTTCTTACTGTGTCCCTACACAGTGAGGAGCTGGTGGTGGGAGGGGACACAGCTGGGACACCTGACCCCAACTGATCAAAGGAATTTTCCCTACCATATGACATCTTGCTCAGCAATAAGAATGTTGGGAGGGAGTTTTCCAAAGTAGCTAGTGCTCTGGGAACAGCTGGGAATCAGTCTCCTGGTTCACATCAGGATTTTTTTTCCCTTCACTTATTAAACTGCCTGTCTCAAACCATTAAGGTTTTTGGATTTGGGCTTTGTGGAGTTTTTGTATCTGATACTTTCTGCAGTGTATGTGATTTGAAAGGTATAATGAAACTCTTAACTTCTAGGGCCAGCACTTCTGTCCTTTACATACACTCTTCAGCACACATGCTCCCTACTAGGCAAAGGGTGTTGCCCTACTACATAAATCTTGCACATATGTGAGAAAAATAACCTACACACAATGGAGGGATGTAGGAAAAAAAAAAAGCTAATTCCTCTTAGATTAGCATCACTACAGGGAAGCTAGTCTAGAATTATGCTCCAAGAGTTTTAAGGCCATTACATGAACCACTTCAAAATAAATTCTGGTGTGTGCATATCAGTAATTTTTACTTAGTGGGATTGAATTGCTTCCCAGGATTTTTGGCTATGCCAGTTCAGCTTCCTCCAGATTCAGCTTTTCAAAGTGTGGAATCTCAGCTAAAGAAGCAAGTTCCAGCTCTGTGCCTGTATGCTCAATACAAGACATGCATTGCTTTGCTCATACCTACAGCTCAGTCAGAAAGCAAAGCCTGAAAGACATTTAACAGATTGCAATGTCCTCTTGACCCTTATTCCTAGCTTTCCCATAAATGTACAGACCTTTCAAGATACCCACCCAGGATCTGGGATGCTGCCACTGAGACAGGTGCAAGCTGAGATGACTGCCTGGCACCTCCCTACATAGTAACACCACCTCTGCATGCCTCTGAGCTACAGCATATCCTTTTCAGCAGAAGGACACTACAAAAGCAGATGTAAGAGCCCACAAACAGAAATGATGCCCATTCCTTCATGGACACAAGGCAGGATGCCTCTGGAAGCACAACTTGCAGAGTCACCAAGAGCCTGTCACTGTCACTTGCCTGGGGTGTGATGCCACACCAGAAGTTCGAGTAGAGAGAGCGAGACTCAAGCATCGGTGCCACCAATGTCTTGTTTTCAGCTATCAGCAGGTCCAGGGTGTGTGGATTGGTCAGTAAATTATCTGCATCAACAAACTAGGGAAGGAATAGGGGAAGAGAAAAAGAAATTCATTATTAGATCAAATGAGATTTTTCCCGACACTTTCTTGGGAACAAGGCAGCTACAGGCATGAGGTTGGCAAATAAAAACAACCCACCCCAAAAAGCACCAAGCTGGTGGTTTTGATAGTGCAGGACACTGTTATAGGTAAATCCAGAGGTGCCTGCCCCTGCAACAAAGCTATGAGATGGGAAAAGGTGTGGAGTTTCCTTCTGATTCCACCCAACTTTATTCCAGCACAGGAGTTAACAAATCAAAGCTTGTATTTACCAGGATGTAGTCTGACCACTTCTCTCGTGCAGTGCGCAGGGCAGCCTGTCGGAGTTTCATCACATGAGTGAATCGGGAGCTTGGCCAATGTTTTGGTCCCATTTCTTCTGGGTAAGACCTAACAAAGACAAAAAAGTGACTACAGCCCATGTCTGAGCCCTATTACACCAGTCAATAAATAAATAAAATAGTTCCCTTGCTGCCTTCTTTCCAAAATGAAAACAGTGTTAGAGTCACCTCAGGCGACCCAGGAGAGGTTTGGAGGGAGAACGATTCCAAGTTTCTTGCTGTTGTGTGTACACAGGGCACTGGTGAACAAGCAGCTCTGCAGAGTTTCCTGCCCACCAAGCAGCCACAAGCACAGCAGCACTATCAGACCCAGGAGTTTCTTCTGCAGTGGTTGGCCCTCACCTGTCATAAGCAGAAGTTCCTGCACCGAAACAAACTGAAGCTGCTTTACCTCAGCTGACCCTCTGGTAGGAAGTCATCTGTCCTCTGCTAGGTTTTCAGCCTGTAAATGCAACTTCCTCAAGCCCAGTGGAATTAGCAAAGCTGNATACACTCTTCAGCACACATGCTCCCTACTAGGCAAAGGGTGTTGCCCTACTACATAAATCTTGCACATATGTGAGAAAAATAACCTACACACAATGGAGGGATGTAGGAAAAAAAAAAAGCTAATTCCTCTTAGATTAGCATCACTACAGGGAAGCTAGTCTAGAATTATGCTCCAAGAGTTTTAAGGCCATTACATGAACCACTTCAAAATAAATTCTGGTGTGTGCATATCAGTAATTTTTACTTAGTGGGATTGAATTGCTTCCCAGGATTTTTGGCTATGCCAGTTCAGCTTCCTCCAGATTCAGCTTTTCAAAGTGTGGAATCTCAGCTAAAGAAGCAAGTTCCAGCTCTGTGCCTGTATGCTCAATACAAGACATGCATTGCTTTGCTCATACCTACAGCTCAGTCAGAAAGCAAAGCCTGAAAGACATTTAACAGATTGCAATGTCCTCTTGACCCTTATTCCTAGCTTTCCCATAAATGTACAGACCTTTCAAGATACCCACCCAGGATCTGGGATGCTGCCACTGAGACAGGTGCAAGCTGAGATGACTGCCTGGCACCTCCCTACATAGTAACACCACCTCTGCATGCCTCTGAGCTACAGCATATCCTTTTCAGCAGAAGGACACTACAAAAGCAGATGTAAGAGCCCACAAACAGAAATGATGCCCATTCCTTCATGGACACAAGGCAGGATGCCTCTGGAAGCACAACTTGCAGAGTCACCAAGAGCCTGTCACTGTCACTTGCCTGGGGTGTGATGCCACACCAGAAGTTCGAGTAGAGAGAGCGAGACTCAAGCATCGGTGCCACCAATGTCTTGTTTTCAGCTATCAGCAGGTCCAGGGTGTGTGGATTGGTCAGTAAATTATCTGCATCAACAAACTAGGGAAGGAATAGGGGAAGAGAAAAAGAAATTCATTATTAGATCAAATGAGATTTTTCCCGACACTTTCTTGGGAACAAGGCAGCTACAGGCATGAGGTTGGCAAATAAAAACAACCCACCCCAAAAAGCACCAAGCTGGTGGTTTTGATAGTGCAGGACACTGTTATAGGTAAATCCAGAGGTGCCTGCCCCTGCAACAAAGCTATGAGATGGGAAAAGGTGTGGAGTTTCCTTCTGATTCCACCCAACTTTATTCCAGCACAGGAGTTAACAAATCAAAGCTTGTATTTACCAGGATGTAGTCTGACCACTTCTCTCGTGCAGTGCGCAGGGCAGCCTGTCGGAGTTTCATCACATGAGTGAATCGGGAGCTTGGCCAATGTTTTGGTCCCATTTCTTCTGGGTAAGACCTAACAAAGACAAAAAAGTGACTACAGCCCATGTCTGAGCCCTATTACACCAGTCAATAAATAAATAAAATAGTTCCCTTGCTGCCTTCTTTCCAAAATGAAAACAGTGTTAGAGTCACCTCAGGCGACCCAGGAGAGGTTTGGAGGGAGAACGATTCCAAGTTTCTTGCTGTTGTGTGTACACAGGGCACTGGTGAACAAGCAGCTCTGCAGAGTTTCCTGCCCACCAAGCAGCCACAAGCACAGCAGCACTATCAGACCCAGGAGTTTCTTCTGCAGTGGTTGGCCCTCACCTGTCATAAGCAGAAGTTCCTGCACCGAAACAAACTGAAGCTGCTTTACCTCAGCTGACCCTCTGGTAGGAAGTCATCTGTCCTCTGCTAGGTTTTCAGCCTGTAAATGCAACTTCCTCAAGCCCAGTGGAATTAGCAAAGCTGAGGACGTAAACATGAAGGCAATCTGGATTCCCTCAGGGTCTGGGCATTATTAGTAACTGTTAACACATCCCCGTAACAGCTCTTAAATCTACAAACACCCAACACCCAATCCCAGAAGTCGCATCGTGGGAGCAAAGTTATGAGCAAGTCTGTTTTCAGGATCTGCTCCAAAAGTGAATGCTTTCCAACCAAGACAGAAGGAAACTTAGGGACAGATCCCCATGTGGAATAAAAACTCAGGACTTTACAACAGTGTCACTGAAGGAGCTAAGAATTAAAAATTTTTTTTGCAGAACTTGACAAAGCCAAGTTTGATTGGATTAAGAAAACTCAGTTCCAATTAAAGGATGAATAAAAGTCAATAAAACCAGCATTCCCTGTGGCTTTGTTCCCATCTCTGCACTGAAGACCTTCAAAGTAAAAGCAAAACTAAAAAAGGGAAAAGCTCATGTACTTCTCCCTGATGGAAAACAGAACAAACAGGGGAAGGGCTGATCTTAAGAAAAAATAGTAAAATAAAGCATATAATCCCAACACATCTACATCATATTTCAAAGCAATGGCCATGCAGAGGTGTAATATACTGAATTAAATCTAGTTCTATGGCTCAGAATTTACTGAGTTTTTAATGTCTCAGACAAAGCTCTTTTCACAACAGGAATCAACAGTTATGATTTCTCTGCTTCCTTGCAAATAAAGAATGATACTTTTTATTCCCTGTAGCTTTTGATGTGATTTGTTTACCATGCAAAGCGAGCAGCTGCAGATGCTAAATAAGCAAATGGAAAAATGTTTTCTTCTCCAAAGTTCTTCATGAGTTGCTTCACTGAAGTCAGCAATCTTTTTATAGGCTCCACAAGGACACAATTTTAATGGGACAGAACCCATTAACAAAAAATAAAAATATCCAAATTTTAATGCTGGGACAATTAGCACACATCCTGGTTTGAAAGTAGAAAACCTAGAAAATCTGACATATACACCCAAAAAGCTTCAGTCAGCAACTCGCTGCAGTACTACTCACTGGGGTTCTTCCATTGGCCTCCACTCCACATCATGGTAGAGGTTCTGCACATTCTTCAGCCACTCTCTAAGGACTGCTGTGGTGTTATCAACATTGTGATCCGTGGCTGCCCTGGGAAAATGAGAGCACAAAAGAAGCCTGTTAACATAAAATTTAGATTCTTTGCCTTTTCTCAGGTGGTAAAGGATCTTTAAGATCATCAAGTCCAACTGTTAACCCAGCACTGCCAGGGCACCACTAAACCATGGCCCTCAGCACCACATCTCCACAGCTTCGAAACCTCTTCAGGGATGAGGACTCCACCCCTGCTCTAGGCAGCCAGGCCTTAACAATCATTTCAAGGAAGACATTTTTCCTTATGTCCAACCTAAACCTCCCCTGGCACAACTTAAGGATGTTTCCTCTTTTCTGTTCACTTATCCCCTGGGAGAAGTGACCAACCCTACCTGGCTTCAACCTCCTTTCAGGGAATTGTTGAGAGTGAGGAGGTCTCCCCTGAGCCTCCTCCAGACTCAACAACCCCAGGACCATTCCTGATACGACTTGTGCTGTAGAACCTTCACCAGCTTCCTTGCTCTTCTCTGGACATACTCAAGCCCCTCAATGTCTATTTTGGAGTGAAGGGTCCAGAACTGACCCAAACCTAGGACCTGGCACTTGGTCTTGTTGAACCTCATCCCACTGGCCTCGGCGCATAAATCCAGCCTGGACAGATCCCTCTGTAGAGCCTCCTGGGCCTCCAGCAGATCAACACTCCAGATAACTTGGTGTCCTGATTCCAATGTGAAATCTCTAGATCTACCCACAAAGAATCTGCTAGAAGAAAAATGGCAATTTACTGCCCAGGATATAATGGTGTCAGGTAGAAGGCAAATTCACAGCCCAGTAGCCCTTTATGAGACGTTGATGAGACAAAGTTCTGGCACAACGAAAGGACTGCTGTCTCCAGGACTATCCACCCAGCAGCATTTCTAAGCCCAAAAAGTTCTCAAAGGCCATAAAGTTTGTTCACGCCCTGGATTAAACATGCTCTATGACTAGCGATTTGGCAAACCTTTGTTTTTCCAGCTTTGAGCCTCAAAAAACACCCAAAAAAAAGAAGAAAAACTAAAAAACCCAAACAACCCAAGCCATTCTCAAAGGCAATTAAAACTATTAATTTCAGAACAATTCACATTTAAAATTAAAAAAAAAAAATAATCAGTGCTTTCTTGGAATATCTGAACTACTCCACCTCTTCCCCAGAAAAAAAACCAGCAGCCACAGTGTTTACAGCACCACTATATGGAAAAACAGGCACATATGGAGTTTTTTCTCGTTTTTGTTTTGTAAGTGACAACACCTGCACAAGAAAAACAGGCAAATAAAAATGTGAGAAGGACTTCCACTGGAAGCAAGAGCTCCTCAAGCCATTATGGGCACACCAGGATATTCCCTATTCCAAGCACTTCTGTAACAGCTACTTGAAGTCCTACACACTTCTTGAGCACACAGTTGAATTTTCAGTGCCCTAACTCTTCTGGATGGACCATTGGACCCCCGAGACTTTTTCAGCAGAGCTGTTCCCCAGCCTGCATCCCTGCAAAGGATTCTTCCTTCTCAGGTGCAGAACCTGATGAAGTTCAAGAGGCTCCCTCCCTGCAGGCAACTCCCAGCTCAAAGCCAACACACTCTGCCTGGAACTAGTAACTGGGGGAGAAGACTCAACCAGTGGGTTTCTTTCAAAACAGACAGGTGACTTTTGCCTTACAAAGGAGGCGACTCCATGTTCAAGAGCTTAACAATGTCTAGAATTTAATAAAAGAAAAAGGATCTCCTGCAACACTGACAACCTGAAGCCTGTGTGACACAACCAGGAAAAGACTGGTGAGGTGACAAAAATATGTAAAATCCTGCCACTTTTTTCAGAATAGGAAGTTTAATAAATTAAACTGGAACAGATCTCCTGATAGAAACTCCTATTGTAGTAATGTGGCAGCTTTTTCCACTTGGCTTTAAACCCATTTCCAATAAACAGAAGTCAAATTCTAGAGAAGTTTGAGAGAATGTTCATTTAGGGGCTTATGTCGGCGGAACTATAACCACTTCAATATTTACTTTGGCTTGAACCAGTAGTCTTACCATGGATACAAGCCCTCATTGTCCATGCTCAGTAAAGTACCCCCTCCCAAAAAAGCTCAAGACCCATGAATAGTGGAAAAGTAAGCATAACACTGAGCACCCAGTGTTTTAATTAAGTAACATGCAAGTAGTAGCATATGAGGAAAACAGCTCCTTTTACAAACTGCACCTAATTTTAGTCTAATAATATCTCCTCAAACTGTATTTGCAAGGGGGAGTTAATTTAGGTTTTAATGGTTATCCTCCTCTTCTCCTCCTCCAAAGAAGAAGGAAAAAAAAAAAATCACCTTTTTTTGTGTGTCTTCCTATCCCAGACTGCTCTCCTAAGCTATTCACAGTTTATTTACCTCAGGCACTGGGTCAGCAGAGAAAAATTTTACATTCACCATCTGTGTAGGAAAATTACTACAGGACAAAACCAACACTGTGTGCCTCTGGCTTGTCCGAGGACAGGTCACAAAATGACACAAAACTCCATGGCCAGGGTCCTGCAGTAATTTTCCTACTGAATTTAACGTTTACCAGCTCTTCCCTTTGGCAAACAGGGAGTGTGTGTGGGGGGGGGGGTTTGAACACGGCTAAGAGCTTCACATTCAAGGAGCATGGCCTGAGAAGCAAAGTCAGGACTGGAGGCAGCTACCTGTCAAAAACAAGAGCTAGGAGGATCTTCTCCCTTTCTGTAAGTGTTCTGAGGACTGTAGGGCTTAAGTAGAGTGTTGGATTTTCCCTTTACTGCTACAAGAGCCAAAGTCAGACATCCAGGCTTAAGTGGGCCCTTCCTATTGCCCTGCCAAACACACACCATGGATGCTGCTGATGGTTGGGGCTGCACTGAGAATGCTTCACACCAAGAGAATGTCCTGGGCTCCCTAAGGCTCCTGCTGCTTCTTCACACTGCAGGAACGAGTTGGGCATGTAACCGAGTCCCAGGAAAACTCGGCGATATCCATTTTAGCTCTTTCCTTTGGCTCCTCTCTGCCTTCAGCCAAGGATTCAATTTACCCACGAGGCCTGCTCCGGGACACAGGCCAATATTGAGTTTCACTGAAACAGGAGACATACGTTGGCCACACGCCCTAAACCCACAGGGTCTTGTCCAATGTGAAACTCTAAGTCAATGGAAAGCCTGTTAGTAGATCACTCTTAACAACTATCTCATAGAAACTGGTGACAAAAGCACCAGTAGCTCCCCTTGGCCATCCTCCACAGACCAGAGCTGCAATGAAGCATTCATAGACCTCAAGACAGTGTTGGAGGAAGATTATTTCTGTACACTGTGTTCCACGACTGTGCCCACAGAGGTGCCCAAATACTCAGGTTGGACCTTGAGCCCCTCCATGCTCTCACACCTTTGAGGCAGTGAGACAGAAAGGGAATGAGCTCCTGTTTCACTAGAGATGACACAAGACTACTGGGAAATGCAGCAGTTCAGGTCCAGCTCTCTCACTGTTTCTTGAAGTTCAACAAGGCCACTTTACCTCCCACCTTCTGGCTTATTAAGAAATACTGAATTGTACAGGTAGCTCCTGCAAGCATAAACCCTCACCAGGAATCTGGATGGTCTGGGCTCTCCAGAGAAGCTCTTGAGACAAAAAAGTGCTGTCACCAAATGGCTCTGTCATTGGGTCAGCAGAACTGCATCCCCCACTCTTCTGTAAGGGCTATAGCCAAAGCTGGCCCCACCAGATGCTTCAAGAGGGGAAAGCTCAGCCCTTGCAGATGGGTTCCATGGGACTACTGGAGAGAGTCCAACAGAGGTTTTGAGGATCACAGAATATTAGGGGTTGGAAAGGACCTCAAAAGATCATCTAGTCCAGCCCCTCTGCTAGGGCAGGATCACCTAGATAAATGGATGGATGACTGTGGGACTGAAGTATCTCTGTGATAAGGAAAGGCTGAGAGCCCTGGAGCTGTTGAGCCCAAAGAAGACTGAGAGGGGATCTGATCAATACTCATCAATATCTAAAGGGCTGAAGAGGATGGGGCAATAAGCACAAACTGGAATCCAGGAGGTTCCATCTGAAAAGTAGGAAAAAAATTATTTCCCCTGTGAGGGTGGCAGAGCCTGGCCCAGGCTGCCCAGAGAGGTTGTGGAGTCTCCTTCTCTGGAGAGATTCCAAGCCCACCTGGACAATGCGATCCTGGGCCCCCTACTCTGGGTGACCCTGCTGGAGCAAGGGGGTTGGACCAGATGATCTCCAGAGGTACCTTCCAACCCCCACCATGCTGGGATTCTGTTACTCAGCATATTCATGACAACCTTCTTCCCCAAGCAATCAGTAGCAGGGCATCACATAGGGTGTTCCCCTAATGCTCTGGGGAAACACCACAAAGGCATCAAATTATTTGGATCCTACAGCAAAAGCCTTCAGCTTTCAGCCACTTCAGGCAGCTCGAAGAGATCCCTGGTCTGAGCGGAGAACTGGTCTGAGTGGAGAACTGCTCAAAGTTTCACACAGGCTACCTTGACTAATGACTGTGCTTATTCTGGGTGTCAACTCAGTCCTGTCAAAAATAACACAAAAGAGCATGCGGCAATGGAGCCCTAGCATGAGTCAAATGCAAATGTGGATTTAGATTTCCCAAAACACGTAGTAAATAAAGTAACAGACGAGTCATTTCTCCCTGACTTTTTGTTTGAATGCTGCCAGACTCAGACAACCAATTCCAAACATAAAACCCATCAAACTGCTAGTTTCCACTGGGAACTGGTGATGAATTACCTTGCCTAGGAAACACTGCAGCTGGAAGTGACTGGAAGAGAAGGTACGGATCCTAAAAGGGAGGAAAAAAAAATTCAAAACAAGACAGAGGCAAAACACTTCTGAAGCCCAGTGACACAGAGCCTGGCCACGGCAGTGGAGAAGTACCAGGGAGCAGCTGCAGCATTACAATGTCCCGGGACAAAGCTTTCGTAGCTGCGGCTCTACCGCCTTCCCCCGCGGGCCTCGGCGCGCTGCCCACCCCACAGCAGCTGCACTGCCTCTAGCTCAGCTAATGCTCTGGGGAAATTCAGCACCCAGCTGGGCAGTACACCCCAATTTCCCAAACTCTGGTGGTTTCCTTTCAGCTGTGAACACGCCCTTCTTTACCAGAGGAGCATGTGGAGTTGTTATTATCAATTACTTCATGGTGTCCTCCTCAGGATCCTCTCAAAATTGCAGCGAACCAAGCAGGGCTCACTCTATCTTTTCAAGCACTCCCCAATCAACAAGCCAGGATGGCTCTTGTTCACCCAGAACTTAATTGTTAATAAACTGTTTTCTTTTAATTATATATTTGCGCTGCTCCCTGGACTTCCAGGTCTATCTCATGTCTATTAATCCAAGACTTGCCACCCCAAATCTCAGAGGTATCAATGGGATCAGAGGATAATACATCATGAGATGCCACCACGCTGCTTCACAACAACGCAGTTCAGAGGCTGGGAACAGATTAAAACCTTTCTTGCCGCTACTTATTTAAGCATAATTATGCTCACAAACTTCATTAATAAGGCCTGAACATTCAGGCCTGAGTTCAAAGAACTGTTTAAGCATTGAATCAAATTGCTAAAATCTTAATGTATGTGTAAGACTTTTTGGCTTCCTAGGGATTCAGCATTTGTTCCACAGTTTTCCTTAATTAATGACAGATTTTTGGAAGTCCTTCCTTTTGTTTTTTAATTATTTTAACTGGGTCTCACTTAGAGGTGGTCTGAGCCCAGATCAGTTGCTGGGAGTTGTGTGGGAGCGTGGAGCCAGTAACAAGAGCAGTGACACTCTCCAGGCTGGGCAGCCGTACAAGAACAGGATCTCACACTCCAGGAATGCAACAAGTATTTCTCTTCCCTAACTCTTTCCCCGTGCCCTTCATCAGCTTGTGGATAATGGATTTTGCTGGCAACGGCAGTGATTTAAAAATCTTCAATGACCTTCCAAGTCCAAGTGAGAGAATGATTCACAGATGTATGTAGTGTGTACATACATTCAAACTCACCAAGATCTTTGCTCTTTCCATACTACCTCAGGAAATCTCTCACTTTCTTGTCCCTGACTTTCCCAGGTCCTCACATCTCCCAGATGACAGATACATGCTTAAGCCCAGTGGACAGAGATGCAATGGGTTAGTCAGTATCTCCCCAGTAAAGCCACCAGGCCAGGGCTGCTTTTGGCTGCCTCATGCCCATAGTCAAAAATCCACATTGAGCAGCTCCTCTGGCACCCGTGCAAGGGGAATTTCTCTTGCAGCCTGAAGGAGGGTTCTGCTGCTTCAATCCCAAGTCCTCTCCTAGTCTTGCTTTAGTTCTCCCCATGCTCACCCCACTGCAGACAAAGCTTTAGAAGAGACAAAAAACCATCTGCATCTGGCCTTGTGAATGTTTCCAAGCAGGCTGGGCTTCAAGGGAACAGCTCCCATAAGGAAAGTCCAGGAAATTTCATATGCGCACAAGCAGCCGCTGAAATCAATTTGCTCAAACAAGGAATTAATTGCAAGAGCTCTGCAATTTCTGAAGGGATAGCCTGTTCCCACCAACAATAATTGAGACACCAGCTCACGCAGCTGTTCAAGATTAATGAAAGTGTGTAAGCTACTGGGAAGGAACACTGGTATTTAGAAATATTCTTGGCTCTGGTAACAAAAACCAAAGAGGTTTTAAAGGGCAGAATTAGCTGAAATATAGATGTTTGGTACCACTGATTTTTCAATGGGCACATTGAATATGGGCCCACACCACATTACCAAGGGTCCCTCAAAATAGAAACATGTGAAGAGCTCCCAGTCTCATTCCCAAGCTCACTGAAGGGTAAGTGCAAAGCTTCCACAGACTGCCTTGGACCACGTGATGTCCAATACTGGAAGGAAGGGCAGACCCAAGGCATTTCACTCAGTAGCTTTTTTTTTTTTTTAATTTAGATGGTTTATTGGTTTTAGGTTTGGTTGGTTTTGGGGTTTTTTTCTCTTTTCCCAAAAAGCTATACCCATGTCCTACAAGTATCAGTAAGTACACAGTGCCAGCTCCCAGCCCCAAACCACTCAGGGAAGGATTTCATCTGGAGAACTCTTTAAAGTTCTACATGGAAAAAATCAAGGTTTTCAGAATGTAAAAGTAGGTTTTGTGACATGCTGGGAAAGAAAAATCTAGTAACTCTCTATATCTTTACTTTCCTTACCTTTCCCTGAACCTCACCTCCTTTCTGAGCTTACATTAAAGGTCAAACACTTGTCATTATTACTGTAAACCAAGACCTCTCTTTTGCTGATGTAACTGTAGCACTGCTAGGGGTTGATAGATTTCTTCCCTTCGATGGAATTCCAGGATTACACCAACATGGAGAGAACAGGATTAGCTGAACATAACCAAATTGTGTGGTTGAGACAGGTATGTTCCACTCTTCCAAAGTGTTTAAGAACATACCTTTCCAGACATGACATTTTTAAGTACTCTTGGCTTAAAATATGAAACATTTTTTCATTATTTACTTTCTATTATGAATGGATTTTCAGTCTAACTATGTCTTAGAAGACTTTACTCAAAGTCATTTTAACACACATAGAAACACTTTTTATAGTAATACAAATACTGTACAATTAAATGGATGCATAAAAAGTGATTTTTCATCACTTGCCCAGTGCAGGCTGACAGAAACAATGTAAGAAAATAGGAAATGAAAACAGACTATTTTAAGTCATATCATTCATTAGGAGGAGTTCAAGCAGAAGTAAGAAACACACCAAGCTAACTGTGGAACAAAAGAAAATGCAGGTTTTTACCAGTTAAGAGTCTGCTCTGCGATGTGAAAACCAGCAGCATGTTTTGTGTGACATTAGAATGAGTTTTACACTGTAATAGACCTTTTCATATGAAAACTTAGTTGATATGCAACAACAAATAACAGTTTGTGTACACACAGTAATTTCTGACACCACATGGCATAAGGACTAGGAGATGCCTTCTAGCTCAGCAGGTCTGGGAGACTTTGAGGATTCCAGTACACTCTTGCTGAGCAACAGATTGTAAAATTCCACCTCTGCAAGCTCTTGGATAGCCAGGGGCTGATAGGCCAAGTGCAAAGTATTATGTTTCTGGTGCACCATCCTATGGAAGTGTCTAACCATGAAAGGCACCAAGACAAAGTAGAAGACATTCTGCATTTGACTGAAGAGCTCTTGGCCCTCTACATTACCTGGCAGTGCTGGGTTAATGGTTGGTCCTGATGATCTTAAAGGTCTCTTCTACTAGAAATTATTCTATATCCTAATATATATTCTATTTATGATTCTATTACCTGCCCTCCCACAGACAAGGGCCAGCCTCAGCTCCCTGGCCTGCTGGCACTGGTGTTTGCTTACACCTTCCCCATTCCAGCTCAGTGCAGCTCCCTCCTAGGGTAGCTGTTGAGAGAAATCAGCTTGGCCAAGTCTCCACTACAAATAAATCCCCTGGCCAATTTGCACTCAGAAATATGACTCTGCACTTCTCCTTCATGAAAGGACTCACTGTCTGGGCATGGAGAGGCCAGTGGTAGCAGCATGTACCAGATGATCATTAGGGACACGCAGAGAAACCCCAGCGCTACTCTCAGAGAACAGGGCAGTGCTGTGAAATTCAGCTCTGTCTTTGCCACACTCCCACAAATTGTTAAATTTAAAGGTTTAGACCCCAAGGCAGAGCTCCAGGCTTGCCTCACACTGGCAAAAGCAGTTATAACAATTTAAATAAGTTTTTCCTCATTGCTTACGCATGAGAATTTCTCTCCACCCTGATGATTGGCAAGGCTACCACCAGGAGAGGATGACACCAAATACAAAGACAAATCTAAACCCAGGCAGGAAGGTTAATTCCTTCCCTCCTCCTACAGTGGATCAGTCTTGGGTATGTTAAGTCTGTAGTAGCAGAAATCAGACTTTCAGAAACAGACAAAGTTAGCAAGACTTTTTTTTTTTTTTCCCCCTGCAGGAATTCAACTTCAGAAGGGCTCCAGAACAGCAGTTTTCAAACTTATCAGCAGACATCTGTGGATTATTTCTAGTTTGTTTGTGAGAAGTAATTAAAAAAAACCTATCACAAGTAAATCAAAATTTGCTTTTTAAAACACTTATGAATCTGACCTGCAATATGAAAAACACACTAAGAATCTTCAAAACACAACAGCAGAGATAAGCTGTGTACCAGACATTTGCTCCTGAGAAGACTGAGGCACAAAATCCACCCAATACTATCTCTAGGTCCTTCCAAAGATACCCAAGGTGTTTACAACAGCTGGTGCTGCTGGGAGCCACAAGAGAGCTAAAAATCATCACAAAATGTATATCCCATGATGCTGCTGTTTGCCATATGGTAAGGAAATGAAAGACACGATGGGTGTGGGCCAGAAGGATCTGTCTTCAAGGCATCTGCACTGGCTTTACAGTTTGCATTAACATTACAAGGAACCATACAGAAAAGGTAATGCAGGAAAAGGGAAAACAGATAAATCAAACATTTGAAAAGGCTCCAACTGGTTAGCTGCTGTCTCCAAATGATAAAAGAGCAAATGGTTACAGAGCTTTCATCTCTGCTGCAGAGATGAGGCTTAACCAATCAGCAGGGTGACCACAGTGGGAGGAATGTTGGGGAGTCACTGCACTCACCACCCAGGCTTTAGGTACCCACTCATGCCACCTTCAAGGACATCATTCATTCAGTCTCTGTTGCCAAGCACTTCAGTGACTCCAGGAGTCTGTCACATTTCAGCTTAAGTTGACCCCTGGGGCCTGACTGTCCCTCTTTGTCCATCTTCTGAACAGTTAGCAAACCCTCCTCTTCATCACCTGCACTGAACCACGCAGAGGGGCCAGCCAGGGCCATGACCAGGACACAATTTGCTCCACTAACACTCCACAAAGTGACACAGCCAAAGGCTAAAGCAGGTTTTTAGTGTCTCCAGAGAAGAAATCTCCACAACCTCCCTGGGCAGCCCATTCCAGGCTCTGTCACCCTCACTGTGAAAAAGTTTTTCTGTGTGTTTACCCTAAACCTCTTGTGCTCCAACTTACTCCCATTGCCTCTCGTCCTGTCATTGGATGACATTGAGAAGAGTCTGGCTCCGACCTCCCTACACTCACCTTTAACATATTTATAGACATTGATGAGATCTCTCCTCAGTCTCCTCTTCTCCAGGCTAAAGAGCCCCAGCTCTCTCAGCCTCTCCTCAATAAGGGAGATGCTCCACTCCCCCAATCATCTTGGTGGCCCTGCGCTGGACTCTCTCCAGTAGCTCTTTGTTCTTCTTGAACTGGGGTGCCCAGAACAGGACACAGTATTCCAGGTGGGTCCTCACCAGCACAGAGTAGAGGGGGAGAAGAATCTCACTTGACCTACTGACCACACTCTTCTTAATGCATCCCAGGATGCCATCGGCCTTCTTGGCAGTGAGAGCACATTGCTGCCTCATGGTCATCCTCTTGTCCACCAGGACCCCCACGTCTTTTTCCCCAGAGCTGCTCTCCAATAGATCAGCCCCCAGCCTGTACTGATCCATGGGGTTGTTCTTCCCCAGATGCAGCACTCTACACTTGCTTTTGTTAAATTGTATTAATAGCAATTAGCTATTATATAATATATAATATATTATAATATCATATATTATTATATCATATATTATATATTAATATATTATGTTGAATAGCCCAACTAATACTTCCTGGGGGCATACAAGGTGCAATAAATCATAAGCAGCATCTAATGACACCAGACTGTACATTTTTTCTTGATCTACTGCAAATTTGCAGCAAACAAACATAGTGGGTTTCATTATCCTTCCACTCTGAAGGTTTGAAGGAGTTCAGGTGAAATTTTACTTTCACCAACATTAAGCTAAAACTTAAAGTCACCAATGTGTTATTTTAGAGCTAGACTTTGCTCAAGCCAGCATGGAACTTGAGACTTCATCATTTTGGCCCAGCCTTTCTCGAGTAGCCAGTTACACTGGAAAATGAAGGCTCTCTGAATTGCATGGAATGGTACCAGTGCTACAAAATAAATGGCTTATGTCATGTTTGCTGGCAAACTGCTGAAAATGGTTTATACATAATTAAGAGACAGAAAAACAACCACTGCAGTCAAGCAAGAGAAAAAGAAAAAAAAAAAAAACCCAACAAAAAAAACCCCACAAAACCAAACAACAAAAAGAGCAAAAAGCATTGAACCTTTACAAATTAATTTTTCTGGATGCCATCTGTAATTCTGTCCATCACTTTTTGGATGAAGAAGAAGCTGAAAAGATGACAAAGACCAGATAGGCTAAGGGGGTTCTGAATATAGGGGAGGAAAATCCAAAGAACACTTTGCTAGTATGAAATAATCAACTTATACATTAAAATCCAAACAACACTTTGCTAGTATGAAAGGGTCAACTTACCAACTAAAATCTTATTGACTAAATTCTTTGAGAGATGGGTTTTAGTGTCCTTACTTTGAATGGCAAAGTGTACTCATCTTCAGTGTACTTCAACAAATCAGGTTAGAGGGCACACCCTGAGGCCCCTGAAATCCATGGCAAAGGTCTCAACCTCCCTGGGCACTGGACTGAGGCAGATTTACAGCTTCATTTTACAGAGAGGGAAACAAAAGCAAAGAGATTAACGGATTTTCACAAGTCACAAAAAAGGAGTGGGTGTCAGGGCTGGGAATGATAAAAAAATGCCCACACTCCTTCCAAAATATACACTGAAATAAACTACAGATATTCAGCTTTGTAGAGCAGTTTACTTAACACATTCACAAAGTATTTGTCAGACTAGTGGTAAATCTGTGGCCATGGCAATCTCAAAAGCAAATTTTCCTCCATGCTGCTTTTAAGAAACTGTCAGAAGCTCCAAGGCAAAAAGCTCCTCTTCCTGTGCAAGGACTTTGTCTTCATCACTCAAATAAAGCCCTGGGTTTTGGGAGCTGTAGTTCTAGATTCATTTTTTAAAGCAGTGAAGCACTCATACTGGATAAAAAGAAAAATAAACAAACAAACCACAAAACATAACAACTTCCAGGATTATTAAGACTTTGCAGACACCTGTAAGAAGCAAGGAGGAGCTGAGGCCCAGACTCCATCCTCCACAACGCTAAACACAACTTAATACTGTTGCAGGGTCTTAAAATTAGGCTGAAATTTGTTTGAGTTCCCAGCTGAACAGGCTGCTCCCTCCCCAGCTCCAGCTCCCAGGCAGAAGGGGTGAGGGAACAGAGGCTGTGACTGAGTCGCAGGATTAACTCCCTTTCATCTTTGTACTTTGAAGGGTGTGTTTCTAAGCAAGCTGTCAAACCAGGCAGCTCAACCTCCCTTTTTTTCCTGCCTAACTCAGCATGGAGGTGGCCAAAACAATTTGTTTTGCTGTCATCTCATAGAGCCACCAGTACAGAGTAATGTGGTGCTCTGAACTAAGACTCCACCAGCTCCAATCTCAGAGCTCAGTGGAGCTGTGTGTAAGCAAAGCACTTCTGCTTTTAAATTCCAAACCCTTTGGGGTAGCTGCGATTTCAGACTGGAATCTTCTTCATGGGTGATCTCCCATTTCACTCCCAGGAATCCACAGGGCCTCCCCGACGGAGGGAGGCCCAGGCACACATGTGGGAGACACATGGCTACTGCTCGGGGAAACACACGTGACATACCATGGATGCCAGAGTCAGAACACATTTTCTCTTAGACAAGACTGATTCTGGCCTCAAACTGATGGAAAACTGGTGCTATGCTGATGGCTGACTTGAAAAAGAGGTGAAAGGAAAGCAGTGGGTTCTCAGTATTTCTCTAATCTTGCAAGATAACAGCTCTGCAGCATTCTCTAAGTAACACGGGGTTAGTTCTTTCCCCAGATGAGAAGGAGGATGGTAACACACATTGGGAAGAACACAGCAAGCACACAACTTATTTTAACCACTTAAGGTTTAACCATGACCAAAAACACCCAGATTGAGAACAGCAAAGTTTTTCCTTTTCATTGCCTGGATGTAAACAAAGGGAGGAAATGGGCACTTCCCAGTACAGTGACTGGGTAATTGGAAACCCCCCAAAATTGATCTAAGTAGTTATTTGCAAAGAGTAGTTCCTAACTATGCATTTCATAGAATGCTAGAGTTATAGAATGGTTTAGGTTGGAACTTTCAAGGTCATCCAGTCCCACTCCCCTGCATTGAACAAGGACATCCCCAACTACAGCAGGTTGCTCAGAGCCTCAGCCAACCTCACCTGGAATGGTTCCAGGGATGGGACATCAAGCACCTCTCTGGGCAACCTGGGCCAGGGTCTCAACACCCTCAAAATCAAAAATGTCTTCCTTCTCTCCAGTCTAAATCTCCCTCTTTTAGTTTAAAACCATCACCCCTTGTCCTGTCCCAACAGGCATTGCTAAAAAGTCTGTCCCCATCTTTCTGACAGGCCCCTTGAAGTTCTGAATGGCCACAAGAAGGTGTCCCCAGAGCCTTCTCTTCTCCAGGCTGAACAACCCCAACTCTCTCAGCCTGGCCTCATAGCAGAGGAGTTCCAGTTCTCCCAGTATTGCTGGGGCTCCTCTGGCCCTGCTCCAACAGGTCCCTGTCTCTCCTGTGCTGAAGACCCCAGAGCAGGACTCAGCACTGCAGGGGGGTCTGCCCAGAGCAGAGGGGCAGAATCCCCTCCCTCCCCCTGCTGCCCACACTGCTGGGGATGCAGCCCAGGGTGCCATTGGCTTTTGGACTGGAGCACTGGTTGCCAGCTCGTGTTCAGCTTTTCATCCACCAATTTCCAATGGAAAAGAGTCACAGCTTACATACATCCATTGGCAGTAGATGAAGTGCACAAAATAAAGTGCTTTCTGACCTCAGTGGAGAGAGACTCCTACACACATCTGCAGGCAGTAAACTTCCCTATCCCAGCAGGGACATGCTCTCACCCAAAAAGCCCTTGCACACATCCCAGCATTTGTCCACCAGCATTCCCATGCCTGGTCAGTTGAGCTCCCTGGGGCTTTGAGGCAATTTCAGTCTGGAATACTGGATTTTTGGATTATCCAATAAACCCATTAGAAGGCACCACTGTACTAGGGATGAAAGGACAGAGAAGTGACAAGTCCAGCTTCAACAAACCCAGAGTTTCTCAGCTGAAGGTGCTGGAAACCAATGCCAGGCTCTCCCTCTGTCAGCAAAAAACACAATGCTACCCATGACCCCAGAACTGCAACAAGGAACAGAAGATAACACAGAACAACTGGCTTACATATTACAAAATATACATCCACTTAAAGGCTACCTTTAGAGACTTCAGGTTTTACATAAAGATGTGGTGGACGTGGATATGGAGACAAACTCAAACCTAACTGCTTCAGTTATTTGCTGAAACTGTAAAGTTTCTTAGAAGTTATGTGTGAAATTAGAAGGTGTCCAGTTAACCTGGTCTATTATATACCACAGGCAAGGCAGAACCTAATGTCCCTGTAACTAATTCCAAACTTTTGGCATCACCTACTTGTCACTCAAAAAAAAAAAACAACCCAAAAAAACAAACAGAAGCCAAAACAAACCAACAAAATATATTTTTTAAATGGTTTTCATCTGAAACTGTCTCAGGCCCTTTTTCTGAAGCCTTTTAAATAATCCATCAAGAGTTTCATCTGAAATTCATACAACAGCAGCAACAGAGGTGCAAGATCAGCAGCAATCACACAGTCACTATGTCAGAGGAGTAACTTGCCACTAGAGGGATTTCTTAAATAAAGGAAATATAAGTAATCAGGGAAAAACTGAGCAACTAGTTCTATCTCATTTGGAAAACCAGTGCTCTCTCAAGGGTCTGCCACGTTCTCAGTTGCTGCCTGAGAGAAGGAAAAAAACAGAGGCCTTCTCTGGAGCATTGTGTCCAGTTCTGGGCTCCTCAGTTCAAGAGACTGTGAACTACTGGAGAAGGTCCAGTGGAGGCTCTGAAGATGATGAGGGGACTGGAGCATCTCTGTGCTGAGCGAGAGCTGGGAGACTGGTCAGCATGGGGAAGAGAAGGCTGAGAGAGGATCTGATTAATGCTGATCAATAGCTAAAGGGCCCACAGGGGGCAAAAGGGAGGTGCCAGACTCTTGTCAGTGGCACCCAGGGACAAGACAAGGGGCCATAAACTGGAGCCCAGAAGGTTCTCCTGAATATGAGGAAAAAAATTCCTTGCTGTGAGGGTGCCAGAACCTGGCCCAGGCTGCCCAGAGAGGTTGTGGAATCTCCTTCTCTGGAGAGATTCCAAACCCACCTGGACAATGTGATCCTGGGTCCCCTGCTCTAAGTGACCCTGCTGGACCAGATGATCTCCAGAAGTACCTTCCAACCATTACCCTTGTGGGATGCTGTGATAACCAAGTGTTTCTGTGCTGGTATGGCTGCTGAAGATCTTTTAGCAGCCCATTTGCTCAAAGCCCCATCCAACCTGGTCTTGAACACATCCACAGCTTCCTTGGGAAACCTGCAGCAGTGTCTCACCACCCTCAGAGTGAGGAGCTTCTCCCTAATTTCTAATCTAAATTTACCCTCATCCCAAGCACAGCAACAAGTGATTCACCTTGCAGCATACAACACAGCAAACGTGGAGATGTCTGAAGCTCTCCACAGATACAGGATCAACCAACACCCTTGCACTGTTGAGTGCAGGAAAGACATGACTGCTTTCCTTAGCCCCAGTCTAGCTCTGGGCACAAAATCCTTCCCCCTTAATTTGCATCAGATACATAAAGACATGCTGGTCCAGAAAGATGCACTGGTTTTTATCCAAGCCACTGGAAACACCACGGAGAGCAGCTTGATTCTTGTTCTGTAAAACAGAGCTTCCTTCAAGGCTCAGGTATTAGGCAAAAAATCCTGGCAAGAGCCTTCATTCGTATGAAGTCAGAGAGGAGTTCTGCCAGCAGACAGCCATGAGCTCACTGGTCTGAAATAACAACTCATTGATGAGACTTCTTGTGGAAGCAACAACTTGTTTATGTGAGAAATAAAGCAAGGGGGGGAAGCAAGTGTGTGCCAGGAGTGATAAAATGTGCATCACAAGCCTGTTCCATGACTTAATGATAATTTGCATTTACATTGTGCTCAAAGTAAAAAAAAAAAAAAAAAAAAAGGCATTTTAAAACACCATAAATTAAGAGAAGGCATTTAGCAGCAGTGACATTTCCATATTCCAGTCACACACACTGAACTTATTTCAGATTTAGTGTTTTGAAAAATGACTGTAACCAAAGTCTCTGACAGCCAGAGCTGGAGGAAGAAAATATTTGAAGAGCCAGAAGACCCAAAAGCAATTATTATTCTCTGCTAACCTATTTAGAAGAGTCTGGTAGGCTCCTCCAGTACCCTGGAGCCAGTCATCTAGAGACAACTAAATGGAAACTCCATCCAGAACTTCCTCCTGAAGAAGTGTGTACCACTTGGAGTGAGTGCCAGCAGCATCCAGGGGTTGATTTATGTGACTCAAGTAAATCTAATTGTGTAAGAATGGGAAAAATGAGCACAGTGCTGGTCTACTACTCTGTTGTTCCTTGCTTGGTTACAAGAGCTGGTTATGCTGGTGCCTCTTCCCAATTACCTGGAGTACTCCATTTCATTTCAGGGCCCATTTCAAGCCTTTTTGCTTTGAGAAGAGAACATCAGGCCTGAGCTTATACCAACCTCTGGGCCTCTTCCTCATTTTGTCACCTCTGGAGAACACTTTGGGGCCTGGGACCTTTGAACTTTCTATCCTTGCCCCTGAAACAGATACAGACAAGGTACACACCAACAGCACAAGCAGCACTTGGCTCCTCAGCAGACCCGAGGTCCTAGCAGAACCAAACTATTATTTGTGTCTCCAAGGTTTGAGACCTGTACCTTTCTAAACCTCCAAGATTCAAATAATCTGCTCGTATCTCTGTATGTAGCAGCCTGGAACTCCTAAAACCCAACCCTGACACAAGATGTTCCATACAGCAAAAGAGAACAAAAGGAATTCACCTCTACCAACATCCCACTTCCATCTGAAGGTGCTGAAGAAGACAGAACCAAGACAACCTATAGAAGCTGTAGAGTTCCAGGCATCAACTCCAGTAAAACTGTTACCAGAAACCCCATATATACACCAACAGAGAATAAAATGCAGGGCACCCATGTCAACACCAACCTTCTTCCTAACTCTGCCAGCCACACAGAATCCAGCAGCAAATTCAGATTTCCAACTCTTACACTTAACCACAAACCACAGACTAACTCCAGACACAGCCAGGGAGCCAGTCTGCACAGAAAACTGCATCTGAGGCACTGGCCCCCATGGACACCAACTCACATTATGCTGTAAATAAATTAAATTATGTAATTATATTACAGTGATATTAAACAAAGTCTTAGTGCATCCAGTAACAAACCAGGCACTTCAATCCCCCTCCTCCCAATCCTTACCAGTCATTCTAGACAAGAATTAAGGAGAAATAAAATGCAGGCAATCAGTTCCTGAAGACACTAGGACTCTTCTTAATCCCTTAGCTTGCAGAAAAATGAAACAGCATGACATCTGCTGTTCTCCAAAACAAAACTACAAGCCTTTGCCCCAACCACACAGTTCCTGCACTGATTTTTCATCTTTCACTATGTATTTTTTGATAGGATTCTTGCTGTTCTAGTGTAGGAATCTAGTGTACATTCCAAATTCTGGATAGTCTATGAGGACACTGCTAGTTTATTAAGAAATTTCAACAGCAAAACCACACCCCTCAATAAACATGAAGGGAAGTTAACAGCATTAATCTGCACCCCAGCATTGAAACTCCACAGCACATCTGCAGCTAAATCTCAGGATCCAAGGATTTCACACCTAAGAGAGCAGGGAACTTAAGTCACCCATGACCATGACAAAACCAGCACTCCAGCCCAGACTCCATCACTCCTCTCCATGGGCTGTGTCACTGTTGCAGCAATTACTTACCTCCTCACATTGAGCTGCAGCTGGGAGAAGTAGCTGCCCCAAAAAGCCACTGCCCTACTGCTTTTCCTGAAGCTCTGTTAGGAAACCTTGATTAAACTTGTTCAAGGACTTGACATGGGATGGCTTCTGACTACCTAATGACACAGTTTGCATATTACCCGACTAGGGGAACTTAGTTAAGTTGAATTGGCTAAAGTCTGGTGGGGAATAATTCATGGATTCAAACCAATAAACAGAAGAAAATATTTTTATTATTATTATCATTATTATCAAAACATTTGCATTTGCCAGAGTTTAATATTTAACTATCATGTCACAATCAGCAGTTCAAAGTATGAACACTGGAAAAGAGCCTTTTCCTCCCATCTTCCTAAGTATCTTGAAAGGAAAAGAATAATGGAAAATGCTGAGGAAATAACTCAAACTACAGCCTTAAATTCCTATTCTACCCCCAAAGGTACAATGCAGGAGACTTCTTAAGAGCAGCTGTTGAGCAAGTAGCAAATCCAAGGCTCTAATCTGCTAACTGAAGAGATAACCACCTGCTAGCAGCTCCAGGATATCAACTAATACTTCAGAGTTAATGCAACCTTGCTTTTGCCACTGGGCAAAATGCAAACCAGACTGCAGCCACGCATAACCTTTCCTCTGCAGAGGGATCAAAGCACAAAAAATAAGCAAATAATCCTTTTAGAATCATGGGAGGGCTGTATCCTGTCAAGGCAGGGGGAAGGCATAAATAAAAAAGGTATTTTTCTTCCTTCCAGGAAACAAAACATGTCTAAAAATATTAAAATAATTTTTAAAAATCCCTATTGGAGCTGAATCCTTCCAAAAGTAATGTCAAAGAACTTAGATGAGCCCTACAGTGGCACTGTAGTATACTTGGACTCCCACTCTCTTCTGCTTAAGCATGAATTTAGATCCTTATGAGCCCCAAAGGGGACAGCCTCAAAATTAATCTACTTTCTGGGCCAGATCAAGATCAGCTTATCTTTAGAATAGGTGTGTTATTCCTGGCCCAGGCTGCCCAGGGTGGAGTCACTGTCCCTGGAGAGACTGAAAAGCCATGGAGATGTGGTGCTGAGGGACATGGTTTAGGGGTGACCTGGCAGTGCTGGGTTAATGGATGGACTTGATCATCTTAAAGGTCTTTTCCAACCAAAATTATTGTCTCCAGCAAGTGATCACCTCTCCCAAAGAGATATCAGAAATGCTGCATGAACATCAGTTCCAGTCCTCTGCAGTGAGCCTCCTTATTCAGTCTCTGGTACAAAATTAAGCCATTTATTTAGCAGTGCCACATCTGTCAAGAGGATCAACATCTTACATTAGAAAACATTATCACAACCATGAGGGTTCTCAGAAAACTCTGGTGACTAACCTCTATTTAAAAGCACATACCAGTTCTGCAGGCAGCTGGTAGAAGTTTTAAATCACCACAGATTTATTAGGTCCCCTGTTAACTTTCCAGGAAGAAAACTGGAGTTATGCAGCAGTAACAAAAATACCCGGGTCCAAGGACACCAAAGACAGACAGACAGACAGACAGACAAGCATGCACACACACATAACCAAAACTAATAATTTCTGTTTAAAAACTGGAGTCAGGCACTGAATGAAGCAAACAACTCCCCCAAGAAGTCCTTTTATCTTTACTGACAAACACATTATCAGTGCCATGTGCCTGCCTGACAGAGCTGGGCACTTTGGCAGAAGATGGCCAAAAATGCGACCTGTGGAGAACACTAATCAATTTTTTATTCCTATCCTTCTTTAACCTGAAATGTTGAGGCATGTGGACCCTATTTAGCTGTAATCCACCCTTGGCAATGAGCATCATCAACGTACACTCTGCTTCACTAAAATAAAGGAAATGAGATGCACACAACTGTATTGAAATGATGTTGTCTGAGACATCACCCCACAGGAAGGAAATTCCAGGTTCCGACAGAGAACACCCTTCATCACCCTGGTCCTTTCTCTACCCTGTAGCCCATATGGTTTTGCAAGGAGTCCTCCAGGACCAAAGAATGCCAGCAAGCACTGGCAGTGGGGCAGCTCCCAGTGTTCTGCACACCATGTGTGTCATGGATCTGGTTTTAGAGACTCCTGACCCAGTACGTGAAGGCTTTCGGTCCCAGGGGATTGAGATAAATAACTGCAGATGTTGGGATACTTCCCATAAAAGATCAAAAAATGCTCTTCAACCTACAGCTCAGTGTACGTCCTGATGGGGAACAGGACTGCCCACCCTGCTCTCCCCTCTCTGAGCCCTCAAGCAGAAGCTCCTTGTTTTCCTCTCCTAAGGCAGGCCCATGCCATAGCTCCCAGGAACTGACCACACTCCAGCTGTGCTCATAACCCTGGGCTTTCTGATTCAGTAGGTTGACCAGCAGGCATCAAGCAGCTTTCTGAACAGTTATGTGCTTAATTGAGCAGAATATGCAAAATAGAAAAGCAAACAAAGCTATTGGAACAAGAGTTTTCATTCAAATTTAGTCTTTAGCTGCCACCTCTGTAGACTAACCCTCAGTGATTTGAATTTCCAAGAGACTTCTTGCCAGTGACTATCTCAGTGGAAGAGGCTGCCCAGAAATTGTGGAGTCTCCACCCTTGGAAATACTCAAAACTTGAACTGAAATGGTACTGGGCTGCCTTCACCTGAGTTTGCTTTGAGCAGGGGCTGGAACAAGACAGTCTTCAGAGGTGCCTTCCATCCTTAACCCTGCTTTAGTCCTGCTACACTCCAGTTGGAGAAGCACTGTGAGAGGCAAGAGGCTCTTGTCCTGTAGTAAAAGCCTGAGAGCAGGAACTGGGCAGGCTTCCCCTGGATCAGACCTCACTGATCCCTGCTTCCAGATTCACCAGAATTTAAGAGATTAAATAATTTGCACACCAGGAACACGTAAGTGAAATTACAGTTTCTTATTTAAGGGACAAATGAACTCCAGCACTTCACAGCCACACTGGCTGCAGCTGGGCCTTTGACACACTCCCACAGCTGCCTCCCACTTCTCCCAGATTTCAACAAGCTTCGGAAGACATGACAATACTCAACCTTGACAGTCTGCAGCCTTGAATGGATAAGGAATCCCAACCTCAGGCAACAGACAAGTTAAGGATGAAGTGGGACCCTGCCCTGGGCAGGAATGAACACCTTGAGGGCTTTTCACCTCTACTTTGTACATACTAAAAAATCCTGAAAAGTAGTTCTCCTAAACCTTTGAAAGCATCCAAAGGCTTGTAATAAACAATAACCCCTGACTGTCACAGAATCATAGCATGGTGAATTGAAAAGGACCTCTGGAGATATCTCATCCAACCCCTCTGCTCCAGCAGGGTCACCCAGAGCAGGGTCCCAGGATCTAATTGTCCAGGTGGGTTTGGAATCTCTCCAGAGAAGGAGAATTCACAACTGCTCTGGGCAGTCTGGACCAGCCTCTGACACCTTCACAGCAAATAATTTTTTTCCTCATATTCAGGGGAACCTCCTGGGTGCCAGTTTGTGCCCATGGCCCCTCGTCCTATCACTGGACACCACAGAAGAGTCTGGTCCCAACCTCTTGAACCCCGAGGGCCCTTTAGCTCTTGATGAGCATTTATCAGATCCCCTCTCAGCTTCTCTCAGCAGGTCTCACTGGATGGCAGCACAGCCTCTGGTGTGCCAGTCACTCCTCTCAGTTTTATACCACCAGTACCTTGGCTGAGGGTGCACTCCATCATCAACCAGATCACTGATGAGTATGTTGAACAAGACTGGACCCAGTCATGACCCCTGGGGAACACCACAAGCTCCAGGCCAACTAGACTGCACCACTGACAGCAACCCTCTGCCTCACCACCTCTTTGTAGCAGCATTATTTCATTTTATGAAAGATCCCAATATTCACACTGGTAACTAGTAGACCCTAATATAAAGTGTGGCACAAGACACCTTTAATGACATAAAAAAGGCAACAGGATCAGGCAAGTTTTGAGCACAGCAGCCCAAATGAAGAATCTTGTGCTACCAAGCAAATTGCCATTGTGCAGAGGATGCTTCTTTTCACATTTCTGCAAAGTTTTTAGCTGAACTAAGTTCAAGTCTTGCCTTGCAGACCTCACTAAGGCACAGCAGTAATTTTCAGCTTCCCTCCAAATGCTTTTTACTGAACAACTTCATGATGTCATTAGCTTAAGTATGCCAAGACTTGGACGAAGGAGACAAACCCAAAAGACAAAAACCCCGCATTATTATGGATATTGGGATAGGATCATTTCTTTAGCCTTCTCTGGTTTTCTCTTGTGTAAATTTACCACATTTCAGTGTAAAAGCAACCTCAGAAAGAGAAATCAAGAAATCAGTGCTATCTTCACTTGCCATAAATTCAAGAATCTTGTGTAGGCTACTTAACTTTTCTTCCCCAATTTCCCCAGCTGGAAAACAGAAGTATTGCACTCCTATTCTTTCTTTTGATGTAGTCATCTAAATATAGTTCTCTGAAGAAAGAGTCTATGCAACATCTTGCACGACAGGATCATCACCCTAAATATAACTCTGAGGCTGTGCAAGTCCCAGCTCCCTCTTAGTCCCATTTTAGTTTATCAAAGCTATATCATAAATAAATTTAAAATCTCTACAAATATGAATGGGAAACTAAACCCCACGAGTTCAAACAACAAGCCAAGCAAAAAGCCCGTTTAATTTCTGTGGAAGCCATAGCACAGGTAAGCAATTATTAACTAGAGGCCAGCAGAGAGAAGCAAGAGACAAGAGTGAACAGACTGGAACTTCAGCATTCCTCAGTGATTAATACTGACCACGAAGATTAAAGTGACCTCGCTGCACAAATGGAAACAGGACAGAAAGCACAGTGAGTAGCTGAAAGCCAACACTTCCCAGTGAGTAATAACACCCAGTAAAGTTTCAAATGATCCCTGGATCTTACCTAATATTGTCCTCCATGTAGAATTTTTCACATTTGAAAAGTAAACTGGTGAAAAAATGCTCAGATACAGTATCATCAACTAGTTCCAGGCTAATAATATATAATTATGAAAGATAATTACTATACTGATCTCATCAGCTTCTATTTTCAGCCACAACTAGTTCTTTTAGCTAAAACCATTCCCTCACTGGAGCCACTGTTACTGTATATCCACTGATCTCTCCTCTGGGATTTATTCCAGCTATCCTCCAATCCCACCTATGGTTCACGTTATCACTTCTGAAATATAAGCATCCTCTGGTCTGCAGAGCAAGAACTGATTTTCAAGCACAAAAGAAACTAATTATCACTTCCAAGCCCTGACTCATTAATGCAGGCACTTACTCCCCAGGTTAGTGAAAGATGGGAGAGCAGATCATGCACAACTATGGACTAGCAGGTATTTAAAGATGAAATTACAACTCTCTTGGCTCTACCACCACTTAATCCAAGGCCAAGGAAAGTGCAAACCCACGTGATGAGCTCCTGAACACACCCACTTTTATTTTACCCAGGACAGCCCAGATGAACCTGTCTGACACCCAAACACTCCTCACCTCTGACTGAATGGATCTCAGCTAAACGAGGTCAGTGCTGCCAGTGTTCAAAACAAAAATTGGGGTCTCTTAAGCAATCCCAAACCACCCCAAAGAGGCACTGACTATGTCACTTCTGGGACATTTTTATCCAAGATAAGGAAGGAACATTTCTTCCTCTCTCTGCAGTTCTCCAACACCAAAACAAACAATGCAGTGAGTCCTCCTAAAGTGTGCCCAAGTTTCCCAGCTGGGCTAGGCTGGGTTCACAACACGGACACAGCCCTGAGAAAAGCTCAACCCACCCCATCAAACATGCCAAGTGCAGCCACACAAGGAGAGTATTAGAAGAACACTCCCCTGCTAAAAAATAGACTGACTTTGGTCCAACAGTCATGTTTTCTTAAAGCTCTCTGCTGTTGCTGGGCACCAGCCTGTTTCTCACAGTGTGCAGAGTGGCAGAATGGTGAGGGGGATCTCTGGAGATCATCTTGT
>VYZU01024845.1:11383-37190 GCA_013401355.1 Ceyx cyanopectus | reverse complement strand
ACATGGCTTGACTTCTTCCTGAAATTGTCTCTATGGAGTTCAGCATGCTACATGAAAAGAAAACAAGAGCAAAGGTATCTTGTATGAAATGTAATAAATAAGAATGTACAAGAATAAGAACAGTAAATTTAACATCCACCTCCTGCCAACCACACCACTGTTCCACCCCCCCACGCATTCCACCCAAGTCCATCCCCTCCCTGACAAAGTTTAATCCCCCCCACCTTAGCAGTCTTCTCAAGAGCTCTTGCTCTGTGGGTTTGAGAAGTTGCATTTGTGCTTTTGTCCCCATTTTTCTGCCTTGCTACCCGGGGCCTCCCCCATGGGGGTGGCCGTATGGGAGAGGCTGAGATGACCAAATCTTGCTAGCAGCTCCTCATAGCCAGCAGTGGGTGGCTGCAGCGCTGGTGGGGCTGAGGCCACTGCTGTCCCCTGAAGATTGAAGGACATGAAGTGTTAGTGTTGGCCCTGGTTGGTGGGAGGAGGGTGTCCGAGGGGCTGCCTTGGGGCATTCCACAGCCCCTGGGGCTGCACAGGGCAGCAGAGATGCAGCGCTGTGGCCAAGCGTGGAGGAGGCCAGTGGAGGGAAGTTGGTTCCTCACCTGCTGTGGTTGGAAGGGCCATCGCTGGAAGAAAGAGCCCTGTGGGGCCTTGTGCGGGCCTGGGCCTGTGTGGGTGAGAGAGCCTCGCTGAGCCGGGGGCCTGGGCAGGGTCACCGGCCTGCTGAGCTGTCCCCGATCGCCAGCGTTCCCCGGCTCTTTGCCAGACCCCTGGGGATCTTGTGTCCAGGTGAGCTGCCATGGCCGCAGGATGAGTTTGCAGCCTGGGGAGGAGAGTCTCTTAGAGGAGGAGAAAGGGAAGCGATGGCCCCAGGTCTTTGGGAAATTGTCTGGAAATTGGATTTTCTGGGCACATGTCAGCCAGGCGAGGGATGCAGTTGGCACAAGGTGGGTGAGGCCCGGTGCCATAAATACCGGACCTCCTGGGGGTGCCTGGGGTTCCAGTTGTGCCAGGGGAGCCAAGGCTTTGGGGAAGGGCAACTCCTGCCCACAGAGTTGGCCCTTGTTGGCAGAGCCTGAGAAGGGAGTGGGGAGCGATGGCAGGTGGTGGCCTCCCCGCGTGTTCCTGAGAGCATCTCCAGGGCACAGGGCCACTGAGCGGGAGCTTTGGTGTCGGCAGCGCCATCTCCATTCACTCGGAGGGTTGCTCAGGGCACGTTGCAGTCGCAGCTCTGGCCTGAGCGGGAGTCTCGCGGGGACCGTGGTTGCCACCTGGGTCCCATCCCCAGCACCCTGCCTGGCACCTCCCTGGGTGGGGAAGGGTTAATCCAGGCCCATGGTGCTGTGGCTGCAGGTGCCTTTAGCTGGAGTCCTGGTCAGTTCCCAGAGCTCTGATGATACTGGCGTTAGTGAGAGTTGTGGAATGAGTCCCATGAGCAGAGTGCTGGGGTGGAGGTGTAGGCAAGGCAGATGAGGTGGAGGTGTCCGGAGAAGTTTTGTAGAGCTTTAGATCCACTTGTACCTCATCTGCATCTTGTTCAGCCTGAACAAGAGAAGGCTCCAAGGGGACCTTCCAGAGGCCTTCCAGTACTTCAACAGGGACTGCAATAAAACTGGAGAGGGACTGTTTAGAGGGGCATGCAGTGATTGGATAAGGGGCTATGTTTTTGAACTAGAGAAGGTTAGATTTAGATTGGACGTTAGCATGATGTTCTTTACTGTGAGGGTGGTGAAACACTGGTTGGTTGCTCAGGGAGGTGATGGAGTCCCCATCCCTGGACATGCAACCTGTTCTAATGAAGGTTGTCCCCACTTACTACATTGGTGTTGGACTAGATGACCTTTAGAGGTGCCTTCCTACCAAATGCATTCTATTATTCTTTTCTACACTTTGAGGTATGATTACATCTAGGACTTGTAGCAGCTGTTCATACTAAAAAAAAAGTATATTAAATTTGTTGAGGTTCTGTTTTGTTTGTTCTCTTTTTCTTAGAAATAAACTATTTGATGCATGAGGCAATTGGCAGATGGACTCAGAACTCTTATTTTGTGTCGGAATTCCACAGTGGAAGTTGCAAACCCTTATAATGCTTTTGCATGGGGCTTCTAAGAGGTCATGTAGCTGGTACAGGACCAGTAAGTTCTTCTTCCCACAGACCCCTGCAGCATGTCAGTCAGTTTGAGGAAGCAAGAGAGGGAAGTGGTGGCCTAGAAGGAAAATACTGTGCTTGAGTGAGCATGTAGAGAAGAACTTGTCCTGATAGCCTTAGTACTGCTGATTTCACTGGCAGGCTGGAGCCCTTATCCAGGGTCCTTGGAGAGGACCATCCAACACAAGGCCACCAAAAAGATTGTTGCTTATCAGCACACTACCCAATGCTCTGTGTGTTTGGAGATGTTCCTGGACAGTTGTCTTCATAGAGCTGAATACAGTAGTTTGCATATAGCTCAGAGTTTGGGCTTTTCCTCTTAACTCTGCTGGGCACTGCTGTACATGTGTCTCTGAGGGAAGTCGTGTTCTCAGTCAGCACCCAAATTGGTGTAACTTCCCCTGGATATTGGCTCCCAGAAATGCAACCCCCTCTCTACCAGCCCTGCTGAGGAAGGGGAAGGGCAGAGGCTGCTCTGCAGGGGAACCTCAGTGAGGAACTTCCCCTGCATTTGTTCTCCTCCCCTGGTTCCTTGTGCATGAGATGATCCGAGTCCTCATGATCCCCCTGTCATGGGCCATTCACTGCTGGAGTTTCTGCACCAGGGAATGCTTGTGGTCACTGGAGAGGAGCTGTGGGCGTCCTGTGAAACCCCCCTGGGCAGTTACAGCGTGTTCTCATCCAAATCAATGCTCGGTTTCACTGGGGAGACTCTGGGGGGCAGATAGAAGGTGTCCTTGCTGCTGGGATTGACCAGGTCCAGCCCCCACCAGCCTTGTCATTTAGGGAATATCACAGGGAGGAGATGTCTCCTTCGTCTTCTCTGTTGGGAGCTGTACCACCTGCTGAGGTTCAGGGGGAGAGGAGGAAGGGGGACACTTGTTTCTGTCCCCAGTGCCCTGCCTGTGGCCTTATCAGCGCATCCCTGGCCATGGTCCAAGCACAGGTGGGGGGGACAGTTACCACCCAGCTCAGACCCAGCAACTTGCTAAGTTGTTCCCTCTCTGAGGCTGTTCAGGGCTGCCCTACCCTCTTTTGCAGGATAGAGCCTTGGGCTTCATTGGGTTTCATTAAGGTTTGACCTACCATGAACTCTATCAGTAAGGCAGTTGTGGATGTGTCCTAAACATTTGTTTAGGTTGTCTTTCTCAAAGTGAGCTGAAAATTTCTGAGGTGGAAGAGTGTCCAGAGCCTCTGGGAACCAGGCAAACTACCCCCTCTCAGTGTGTTTTGTTTTGTTTCCAGTGATGTTTTGTTGGGCTCCAGTCCTACAATGAATTTCACTGACATCAGTAGAACACTGACAACTCCCCCAGGTGGAGCTCAGCAGGATCAGAGCTTTTCAGAGATGAAAGCACATCCCATAGGCTGAAAAGCTTTGCAGAGGTCACTGAAACTCGGTCCCTTATCCCAAAACCTCCTTTTGGCCTAAACACT
This sequence comes from Ceyx cyanopectus, assembly GCA_013401355.1. Taxonomy (NCBI): domain Eukaryota; kingdom Metazoa; phylum Chordata; class Aves; order Coraciiformes; family Alcedinidae; genus Ceyx; species Ceyx cyanopectus. The sequence goes on along the minus strand of VYZU01024845.1, from coordinate 33,604 downwards.
ATTATTGCAAGTGCAATGGGTGAATTTAGGTTCCAGCCCCATGGGAGAATGTACCAGTTCATATAGAGAACTTTAGAAAGTGTCCTTCCTTTCTCTGATATCTCTTGAATCCCTTGAGTGTATGGAGATTAAAACTTGATGAACATACTAAACATTCATTGCACATTTCTTTTCCAGTATCCAGCTGACCTCAAATCCTGAATGAAATGAATTTGCATTTGTTTCTAAAAATGCTCATTTTGTGAATCAAAATGTCAACACATTTGAAAATAGTTCCACATGAGATGTTTGTATCTCTTGGAGTTTAAATTGCTGGATCAATTTCCCATTAATACTAAGGGTATTTAAAGGACAAATTCTCTGCCTACTGCAGTGAAAATTTACCCCGAGGTATGACATTTCACCTGCCACTGAATGTAAGATTGTTGAATAGAATGGACTGGAATAGCTGGATTTGCACATGCTGGTAACAAAAGCGGGTGAGTAGCAGATCCCATTACAAAAAACCTTCTCTCTTTTTTTTTTTTTTCCCCTTCTCCTTTTCCAGCCATCAAAACTTGCATGCTCTTTGCAGTTTTTATTACTGCACTATTCAGAAGCCGGTGCCTGAATTTATGCAGAGCTTAGTCATGTACCAGATGAGTGGATAAAGAGAGCCCTGAAGAGCTTCCACTCAAAAGGGTGTGAAGAACTGGGAGCACCAGGGTACAGCTAAGGTCTCATAGCTGTGCAGCAGCCACAAAGCCTGGTTCCAGCTTCACTGGTTCCTGCTCTGGAGCACAGAACTGCAAGCCCCATCAGAGGCTCTTCTGGCTGCAGCTATGCTGACGGACAGGGCTTTGCCACAGCTTGTCTCTGCTCCTCAGCCTGTCTCTGTCCCGAGTTAGAAAAAAGAGGAGGACAGTTCACAAGCTTCACACCCCCTCCTCAAATGAAATATGGAGGCAACTGGAACCAGCTATCAGTCAGCTAAAGTGGACAGTATAGCTGCAAATAATTTGAACCCAGGGGCGTAGTGAAGCTGAGCCTGCACTAAGGCATGTTTACCCGAGAGAGTGCCAACATAACCTAGGAGAACATACCATAAAATTGCACCATACTGTCCCTCCCTTGCGCTATCACAGGAACCAGATGCCAGGGTGGAAAAGCACCAGGAGCTGAATAAAAAAGCTTCAAGTGTCAGAGAGCCCTGTTGAGCCCTACCTTCTGCTGCAGGCCGTCTATGCTTCCCAGCATTCCCTGGTCTCTTGCCAATCCCCATTAACAGCTGTGGTTTGTGGTTGTAATGCTCAGCATTTGTCTCCTCTTTCTTCTAGCAGACCTGCCTCAAATCTAGATGGGCAGCCCGTAACAGTTTGGGAATCACAGGACTCCAAGCTGGCCTCTGAGCATGAAATCAAATCCTTACTCCTTTGTCTTGCCCAAGGTCTGAGACATCACAAGAGTGGGTTTATAGTCTTCTGGGCCCTTCTGATGGGCTTTGTGAGGAAAGGTTATAGCAAAGTGATTTGTAATGCATTATTTTGTTTTTTTTAAAGAACAATAAAATGCCAGTAGTAGATGTAAAGCTGGATTGCAAACCCAGGAGCAGCCTACTGACTGCATTCAGCAGATGAAATGTGCTTCACTCCACTGTGTTTGTTCCCAGTTTCTGTGTATTACCATTGAGACTACAGTTTGCATAGGAGCAGCTCCAAGAGGTGTCTGTTAGGCATCCCGCTCCTTGTTTCAGGAGGCCCCAAAAGTTCATTAGATGTTTTAATAGCTTCCAGTCACTGATGTGCTGGATAGACATGAACTGGTGACCAAGAGGGGAAAGGTTCTCTAGCACATTTACAAACCCTGAGGCATCTGTTCCCCAGACACAGATTTGTCTAATTTCCCTAAACCACTGATGACCTGCTCTGAAATGATACTCTCACTCCCTTAGGAAATCCCTTGGGTCGATATCAAGTGGATAGTTATTTTTGGGTTCTTTCCCAGAGAGAGTGCACTGTATTGGTCTGAACCCTGCACATCAAATAAATATATCTTTGGACTGTAGCAAAGCTCCAAAAAGCTTTATTGTAGGGGAAACAGATTATTAATAATTAAGGGTAGTTCTCTATTGTTTTTGAGCCAAGTAAAGCTAATAGAGCTCTTTTATAGCAGAGATAAAAGTGTAGAATATCGAGACTGAATTGATTGCAACATAAAGTCAGTTAATGAATAGCAGCAGTTAACTCTGCATTAAACATGCAGCTCCCAATGTATTAAGCATTTTTAAAGATTTCAAAAAGCAAACAGACAAATCCAACCCAAACCCCCGTATTGACTAGTCAATGACAGTACTGGTTTGGTTTTTTTTTCCAGGGAAACTCATACGATATTTTAAATTCATTTATTCTAAAGCCCTGGATGCATGTACGTACACGTGTGCTCTTCCCTTAGCACCTTTCAGAATTAAATAAAGCCTTTACAGGAAGTTTATCAGTGATTAATTCTAACAGAATTCTCTTGGGGCTGCCTGTGATTTCTCAGGGCAGGGAGAATGGTAGTGCAGAGAGAACAGGCTTTGAAGGGTCCATTTTTAAGAAAGGTTCTAAATGAGGAGAATTCCCAACCACTGCGTGTTTAAACAGCCCCATGTTGTTTATGATCTACCCAACTACAGTTTCCTCATTTGAAAATGTATTTTCTATTTCTCTTCAATAACAGAAACACATAACATTGAAAAGATAAAAGAGAATCATTAGGTGGAATATCTGTTATTTTGGAGAATGAAGAAGGTTTTAAAATGTTCTGCATTGAACAAATTGAAGGTTTGTTACAGAATAAACCTGCAGCCATTCCTCCTCACTGGCAGTAGTTTTACTGTAATTGTGTCCCTCTGCAGCCTTTCCAAAACCATCCCTTTCTTCTGAAACCTTTGTCCAAGCCTCAGTCGGACACAAGGTTTTTTCCTGCACTGCAGTCTCCTCCTCTCTGCCTTATTTCGTGGTAGCCATTCAAGTCTTCCAGTGGGGACACATACCCCTCTTTGCCATCTGGCCACGTTCAGGTCCTCTGAGCTCTAAACCCATTCCTGTCACTCTCATCTGCAGAACCTTTCACCAGCTGAGGGCCAGAGCCTGTCAGCTGAACAGCAGTGTGTTGTGTGTTATCCCCTAGGACAGCAGTGACCCCGTTAAAGCCAGTTAGACACACGCATACTTCCGACTGTCTCGCTGCCCTTCTATTTCTCTCTGCTCCCACGTGGATCCCCAGCCCCTTTCACCTCCCTGCCTAAACCAGTCTGCTCTGAGCAAGCCAGAGAAAAGTTACATTCTCTACATCTGCCCCTACCATCCTGTTCAAGTCAACAGTAAACAACTGAAATAATAACAGGAACATAATGGGAGAATTAAGGTGCAGGTGCCATTTGCCTTTTCTTGTAAGAAGGTATAATTTAAAAATAGAGTCCTGTGAACAATGTAACTAACGAATCCTATTTTTCCCCTGATTTGGATTCTGTGCACCCTGCATTTCCTAAGGGAGCTTTCTCAGTGTGTAACCTCTGGGCTGCTCCCTGTTCCCAGCTCTCCACTTCGTTGCTACGTTTCCAGTGCCACTGCTGCAGTTCCCCCCATCCAGCTGGGCAGGAGGTGACAGATGTAGGCTGGCTGGACACTGTGCACGTGCTGTTTAGTATCCAGCATTGTAAATCACATTTCCAGGGGAGAGCTGCCTGTATGTCTTGGGATGGGGAAAATTGCCACCTGTCATAGGCCAAGGGCTTGGGAGCCTAGAGCCAGGTCTGAGTGATTTACCTCACTGGGAAGCACATAGTAGAGACTGGATTGCTCTGTTTTTTATACTCAGTTGTCTTAGGATGAGCTTGTTGAGTGCTGTAGGACACTTTTTGCCAGTGGAGACACCTCTCTGTGGTGGTAAATGACCAGTGTGTCCAACTGATCCCAGTATTCGTGTCTTCCTCTCATCTGTGACTCAGACTGTGAGCAGGAATTGCTCTGGTGTTTCTGTCAAGCACTGTACAAATATGGACAACTTAGTTTTTTCTGTGTGATGTTGAAGTTTAATGTTATCACTTTAGGCACTTAGAAATCACCAGAATGAGAGGTACCACTGACAAGCTACTTAGTCTTTAACATCATAGACAAAGTCCAAGGCCAGAAATAAGCTTTTCTGATTCACAGCCTAGTACCACACAAGAGAAGCCTGGTTTGCTTCTTTCTACTTTTTATCTTGTTCACTGCCAGAGCCAGGAATAATTTAAAATAAGGTGTATATGCCCATCTCTTTAAAAAACCTCCTCTGCTTTGTGGTGCATTCCTGGAGAGGCAGCATGGGCATGGTGGGAAGCTGCTTGTGTTAGTCTGATCAACATCATACACATCTGAGCTCTGGCTCTGTGAACCCAGCACTCTCAGCTGAGGCTGTATACAGATTAGTGTAAACAGGCACAGAATGTTTCCCAGCTCATGTGTGGGGTTTATCAGTTGGATGAAAAAATACTATCTGTACATTAATTGGGTAAGCTCAGAATAAGTTTGATTAATTGTTGTGTGCCAATTTTAGTGCCTTTTCTTGCTGACTGAATATGAAACAGCTGTATCTGGTGCTAGATTTTGTCCTAGGTGCCATATTCATGCTCAGGAAAAAGGAAGAGCAAGATGTCTGGTGTGCAGCGTTGCAGTTGGCTCAGTGAAGGAAGTGTTTAAGTGCCTGCCTAAATGCTTTATGGCAGACTTCATCTGCACCCAGTCTGTCCCTCACAGATTACAGGATGGGGAAAAGTCCCAGCTTTCCATTTCCTCTTCTAGAGAGAAACTTTTCCTTATGTGAGCACTAAAGACTCTGTTTCTGTCCTTTTGAATACACAGCTTCTTAATAAAGGACTTGACTTTAAAATCTAATATCCCTACCACAAAGGTGATGAGGGCAATTCTCATCCCACAGAAAAAAGGTGCTACCTCCCCACTTCTTATGAGGTCACTGAATGGTCTACAAGAAAATGTGCAGACTGATGGGGGAAAGGGTTTCTTCAAAATTCTCTGCATTCAACATCTGGGTACATTAAACTGATTTTAATGTCTGCTGCTCTTTGGAGCATATGGATGGAATTGCATAAAGGTAACAGTATAATGGGATACAGCAGATGACTATATCATAACTGTTGTTTCAAAAAGGTAGATAGAGTTGGTGAGCCAGTGACTAAATCATAGTCCTTTTTCTCTTATTATTCAGCACTCTTGTACTCAGTATTGCTTAGATCACATGAATGAATTTGGTTTATAGTAGTTCAAGCAAATGTTACAAAGCCAGTCCAGGTTTTTATCAGCTAAATTGAATTCTAGTTTTCAAGGGAGTATAAACAGACAGACCCTTTCAGACCTTTCAGAATGGTGGCACCAGTGGCACTCCAGCCCCATGGGGTGCAGGCTGAGGTGCTTGCCCTTGCTCGTGTCTCAGCCACTGATGAAACTGTTGCTCTGGGAAGTCCGTGTTTGTTCACTGAATTTGGAAATTGACCCCTGAGACTGACACTGTGCAGAGCCCTTTCCTGAGGAGCTTTGTTTAACTTACCTATTTCCCCACTAAAAGATTGCCACATGCTCTGACATCTGAGGAAACTAAGCACCGCTGTGGCAGAGGAAACAGCTGAGACAAAGTGAAGTGCTCTCTTGACAATGTCCCTTGGCAGCACCTAGACATGGCCCAAAAATCACTTCTGAGACAAATTCTATTCTGGGGGTTCCTAATAACAAATGAACCAGGCACTTTTTTTTGGGGGGGGGGAGGTGAGGGGGGTGGGGAAGGCAATAAACAAAAAATCTCATATGATTCCATCACTACAAAGGATGTGAAATACCAGTCTCATGCTCCTGAGGTAGGCAGAGTTCTCTGTGAAATCGATGAATATTTATTTCTATCAGAACAGCACAATTGCACTTGCTCAAAACAAAACCCCCAAAAAAAGAAATTGGGTTCTCTTCCAGAGAGTAATAAAACAGTCCAGCCCTCTTAAATACTGCCTTCCCTGTTCTCTGAAACATTGATTCTGGCCATTAACTGGAATTCTATTATGCTGCTGATTGATTTGAAATATTTTTTTGGGGGGGGGGGGGAGGGGGGTGGGGGGGCAGGGAGAAGAGGCTCGTGAGAAAGTTCCAGTTCAGATATATGGTTTATTTCCTCCTGTGGTCCTGATGGTTTACTTTGTTTAATAAACTGGCTTGACCAAGGGCTAATGGGAGGTCAAGTGAAATGCCTGCCACTCCACATCACCCCCAGCTCGCAGCCTGCCCTGATTTAGTGAAGCACTTACTTAAAGGCACTGGCTGCTACCCAGACTTCATCAATCCAGTGACATTTAGGAGCTTTGCTGGAGAAAGGTGCCTTTCCTGTGAGCAGAGGTGGTGACCCAGCACCTGCTGAAGTGATCAGAGCTTTTCCACTACACTGAGCAAGCCTCTGCTGAAGAATGGGTGCATCTCAGGATTTTCCTCACCTGAGTGCCATAAATTCAAAAGGGCCATGACCTCTTGACCTCGGTAATGCTGGACTGTCTTCACTGCTTCGTAGGCCTCTGCCTCTCACTGGCAGCTCACCTGTTTGCCAGCAGTGTAGGTTTTACAACTGCAGTTGCTCACAGGACTGTGCAGTGGTCTCAATGAGTTGGTTGCTGAAGAAATTCTGTATTTCACAAACTTTAATAAGCAGCTTAAAGTTCTTGGTGTCTAATACTGTGTTCTGCTCTATGTTCTAACAAGCCTATTACTCTAATTCATCTTTCTGTTTTCCAGTAGAGATAAGTATGATTAAAATAGCTGCAGTTCCTCTTTCCACCTTCCCTTAGGCTTACTGGTCTACAGTCTTCATTCTAATGCAGGCTTAACACCTGCCAGTTTCTCCATCTTCCTCTTTTTGCTTCCCTGTCTCATATGGCTGAGCTGGCCTGTTGAGAAAAGGCTGCAAAATGTGAAACAAAAGAGCTTTATGTTGTAAAATCACCATTATCTTTGATCACGGTCCAACACCCAACTCTCCTATGTCATCTGCCTTGAAGAAGTGTTTGTTGATGGGGGGGTGGTGCAGCTCTCAGCCGAGGCTGCCATAGCGAGCGGCAGTGCTGATCATTTGCAGGCAGCAATTGCATCAACAGTTGAGAGAACTCCAAAATAACTTCAGACTTTGTCATGGCAGAAGAGATGACTGATGTAATTAGTCCCATGGGGTGACTGGGGCACAGCAGAAGGAGATGACAGACTTTCACCAGGTCCATCAGAGGAAGAATGATCTCCTGGAGTAGCCCAGTTTCCCCACTGACACCTAAAGATCAAAATGACCTTCTGGGGTTGTGGGGAGGCATTTTGAGATTGCAAGTGCCTGTCTCCATGCAATTATAAAACATTGCCGTTGTTTGGCATTATGGTATCTGGAAGCACTTCAGGCATCCTTGTAAGCATCCAGTGATTTGACCTTGGCTTTTTGTTTTGTCTGTGCCTTTTGAAATTTGTGTAGATCATTCATATTTTGTTGCAACTGCTTCTATTTCTGAAGAGCTGCATTTATATCAGAGGGTTTGTACTACACAAAATGAAAGCCCTGAAGGACACTGTCGTGTGAATGTGACTGCTTCTGTAATCCCTCATCTATTAGCCAGGCACTTGAGAAGGTGGAGAAATCTGGAAGGGGGAGGGCAAAACCTGCTGTTAGCTTGATCTGAACTGAAAGGTGCTACGAACCACAAGAGTGTCACAAGGAATCTCTGCAAAGCTGCCTCCGTTTTCCATTCTTGAAATTTTGCTGGAAGAAATCTCTCTTTAAATTTATTAAAAACAAAACCAAAGCCCTTTGGGAATAGAATTTTTCCTTTCTATTTTCATCCATGTAATGGAAAAGTTATTGGTGTCCTCGCCCCGAGACAAACAAAGCTGCTGACAGTGGACAGTGTGCCCATGCCCTATTGTCCCTACTGAGTACAGATGGGAGAGGGTGACCATGACTTCCCTTTCTCCTTTTGACTTTCTCCCCTAGGCTACCATTAAGCTTAGAAATTGCCAAAGTATTCTAACTGTGCATGACACCTAAGGGCGAGTTGCTTCTCTATTTACCTGCCTGGACATCTAGATATATAAAATAAAGTCATCTTTTGTCACTGGTATATGGACACATGTATACAGCACATACACATCCAATAGTACATTTGGAGTTCAGTTATCTTTGCTCTATGAAAATGCTCTGACCTGTTTTCGTTTCTGTCAGCTCTACCTTCCTGGCAGCAATAGTCCTACTAACACAACAATCCACAGGCAATCCTCTGTTCTGTTACTGCTGTTTTATTATAGTAGCTGACAAATATATATATATTTTTAATATATCACAGTAATAACCTGGTAAAATAATATTCTATTCAGAAGAAGCAATTAAGGAATTAAAGGTGAATGCAGAACTAATGGGTGTGTTTTTTAGTCATGCAGCTTTTTACAGAGTGTTTAGTAATTTTTTATGCTTCAATTAGTATGTGGGATGTGGATGTCTTCGTACACNGCCTGCCACTCCACATCACCCCCAGCTCGCAGCCTGCCCTGATTTAGTGAAGCACTTACTTAAAGGCACTGGCTGCTACCCAGACTTCATCAATCCAGTGACATTTAGGAGCTTTGCTGGAGAAAGGTGCCTTTCCTGTGAGCAGAGGTGGTGACCCAGCACCTGCTGAAGTGATCAGAGCTTTTCCACTACACTGAGCAAGCCTCTGCTGAAGAATGGGTGCATCTCAGGATTTTCCTCACCTGAGTGCCATAAATTCAAAAGGGCCATGACCTCTTGACCTCGGTAATGCTGGACTGTCTTCACTGCTTCGTAGGCCTCTGCCTCTCACTGGCAGCTCACCTGTTTGCCAGCAGTGTAGGTTTTACAACTGCAGTTGCTCACAGGACTGTGCAGTGGTCTCAATGAGTTGGTTGCTGAAGAAATTCTGTATTTCACAAACTTTAATAAGCAGCTTAAAGTTCTTGGTGTCTAATACTGTGTTCTGCTCTATGTTCTAACAAGCCTATTACTCTAATTCATCTTTCTGTTTTCCAGTAGAGATAAGTATGATTAAAATAGCTGCAGTTCCTCTTTCCACCTTCCCTTAGGCTTACTGGTCTACAGTCTTCATTCTAATGCAGGCTTAACACCTGCCAGTTTCTCCATCTTCCTCTTTTTGCTTCCCTGTCTCATATGGCTGAGCTGGCCTGTTGAGAAAAGGCTGCAAAATGTGAAACAAAAGAGCTTTATGTTGTAAAATCACCATTATCTTTGATCACGGTCCAACACCCAACTCTCCTATGTCATCTGCCTTGAAGAAGTGTTTGTTGATGGGGGGGTGGTGCAGCTCTCAGCCGAGGCTGCCATAGCGAGCGGCAGTGCTGATCATTTGCAGGCAGCAATTGCATCAACAGTTGAGAGAACTCCAAAATAACTTCAGACTTTGTCATGGCAGAAGAGATGACTGATGTAATTAGTCCCATGGGGTGACTGGGGCACAGCAGAAGGAGATGACAGACTTTCACCAGGTCCATCAGAGGAAGAATGATCTCCTGGAGTAGCCCAGTTTCCCCACTGACACCTAAAGATCAAAATGACCTTCTGGGGTTGTGGGGAGGCATTTTGAGATTGCAAGTGCCTGTCTCCATGCAATTATAAAACATTGCCGTTGTTTGGCATTATGGTATCTGGAAGCACTTCAGGCATCCTTGTAAGCATCCAGTGATTTGACCTTGGCTTTTTGTTTTGTCTGTGCCTTTTGAAATTTGTGTAGATCATTCATATTTTGTTGCAACTGCTTCTATTTCTGAAGAGCTGCATTTATATCAGAGGGTTTGTACTACACAAAATGAAAGCCCTGAAGGACACTGTCGTGTGAATGTGACTGCTTCTGTAATCCCTCATCTATTAGCCAGGCACTTGAGAAGGTGGAGAAATCTGGAAGGGGGAGGGCAAAACCTGCTGTTAGCTTGATCTGAACTGAAAGGTGCTACGAACCACAAGAGTGTCACAAGGAATCTCTGCAAAGCTGCCTCCGTTTTCCATTCTTGAAATTTTGCTGGAAGAAATCTCTCTTTAAATTTATTAAAAACAAAACCAAAGCCCTTTGGGAATAGAATTTTTCCTTTCTATTTTCATCCATGTAATGGAAAAGTTATTGGTGTCCTCGCCCCGAGACAAACAAAGCTGCTGACAGTGGACAGTGTGCCCATGCCCTATTGTCCCTACTGAGTACAGATGGGAGAGGGTGACCATGACTTCCCTTTCTCCTTTTGACTTTCTCCCCTAGGCTACCATTAAGCTTAGAAATTGCCAAAGTATTCTAACTGTGCATGACACCTAAGGGCGAGTTGCTTCTCTATTTACCTGCCTGGACATCTAGATATATAAAATAAAGTCATCTTTTGTCACTGGTATATGGACACATGTATACAGCACATACACATCCAATAGTACATTTGGAGTTCAGTTATCTTTGCTCTATGAAAATGCTCTGACCTGTTTTCGTTTCTGTCAGCTCTACCTTCCTGGCAGCAATAGTCCTACTAACACAACAATCCACAGGCAATCCTCTGTTCTGTTACTGCTGTTTTATTATAGTAGCTGACAAATATATATATATTTTTAATATATCACAGTAATAACCTGGTAAAATAATATTCTATTCAGAAGAAGCAATTAAGGAATTAAAGGTGAATGCAGAACTAATGGGTGTGTTTTTTAGTCATGCAGCTTTTTACAGAGTGTTTAGTAATTTTTTATGCTTCAATTAGTATGTGGGATGTGGATGTCTTCGTACACAGCTGCTATTAAAGCATCAAGGTCTGGGCATTTTTACTTTTATGCACTTCTGAAAGATGAGAGATCCAAATCAAGGGTACCTTACAATTTCAGAGAGCCCTAAAGAGTAAATATTTCTATAAACCTGCTTATGGTTTCAGAAGGAAGTTTTCTTTGCCTCATCCCATCATGCAGGCCTAAGCAGTTTCTACTGTTACAAGCATCAAAAATCAGTCATCCCTGAGGCTGGTTGGAAGGTTTCCTTAGCTCTGCGTAGCACGACAGTGCAGTGGGACCTGGATCACTTTCTGCTTGGCACATAGACTTTCAAAGGTCTGTGGACTTCAGAAAAGAGGGACATGTGGTAGTGACCTGCCATATTCTAAGGAAGGAGGCTGCATCAATCTGTACTTCAAGACTTTTATGTGCTAGTTGCAAAAGATCCTTTCTGTACCAGAAGTGAGAGGTCATGTCAAGCCCGTAGTTCAGCCAACCCACTTACAGAAATCAAGCACAAGCAGAATCAGGACTTCTGCTGCCCATAAGCCACTTGCTTCTGTGAAAATCTCATTTCATATCTTCTTGGACATCTCCCTTATTTGCTCCATCTACACTAATCTTCCAGAGCCTCCTCCGGGGCTTGTGCAAGCGCTGCCCTTGCCCTGGTTCTGAGAAAGCAGTAGGCAGGTATGTGGAGTACCAGCCCTGGTCCTGCCTGAATGTTACCCACGGGCCAAAACTAAAGTGCAGTGATTTCCTTGGAGTTCATCAAGCAGGTTTTGTAGCTGAACTCCTCTCACAAGTGGCCTTTTTTATATGCCAGGATGCTCTTTTATCCAGAATGCTTTAAATTCATTAGTACAGTGAATCCATGTATCTTGAATCCTACCATATTATGAGAGAATTAAGTTTATTGGTGTAAGCCAACAAATATACAGGTATGAAAATAAAAAGAAGATAGTACTGACATACAAATAAATCTCTGAGGTCCTTTCTATTTTCATTCTTTCTCAGAGTGGGTTTGGGGGAACTTGGTATTCACTACTTGGCCGTTGTCAAACTGGTATTTGGCTTTTGAAGAGAAAGTAGAAGTGGTTGGACTTTCAGGTGGTTGGTTTGCCTCTTTCGGATTGAGTCATCACCTCTGCCAGTGATAACGCTCTACTGTTCAAGGCTACAAGTTTTGTCTTGCCTGTATCCATATACTGCTGCCCAGCTGTCCCACTTGGTCTCTGAACAGCTCCTAGTGCAACCTCACCATGATTGGTGTGAGCTGTCCCTCCCTTTCCATTGGAAGGCCAGATGAAACTTATTCGTGAAATTTGGAGTGTCTTTCTCTAGATTCCACATTACTTTAAGAAAAAAGCTAGCAGAACTTCTAATATCTTTTTCTCTGTGTGTATAAGAAATCCCCTCACAAGCTATTTGTGCTGTCCCTCTGCTGGGGCAATTTGATTCACGTCAGAAGCTGTTCAAGGTGTGCGGGGTGACACCACCACAGCACCGAGCTGGGATACAGGCAAGGAAAAAGTGAAACCTCCATCAATAGGATGCATATACTGAGAGGAAAACAATTAAGTCCATGAAAGTCCCTTGAAATACATTTTAGTGTTTATCTTCACACATTTTGTGTCTCTTTTACATGTTCGGGGAGGTGAGCAGCTCGCATCGGCCTCCACAGCAGCAGGAGGACCTTCTTCCTGCACAGGCATCAGCCCCGGAATGTGACTTTCCACTAATTTTTGCATAGATCTTACAACGAGATTCACCTGGGAAGAAATGTATGCCCTACTTTCAGCCAGCAGCCTTGCTTTACCCTGCTTTTCGCAAAGAAGGAACCTTATTTTGTTATTTTCTCCTGGCTTGCCATCCTGGCTTTGCCAACAGCAAGAATTAAAAAACCCTGAATTGGGCCTTAAATAACAAAATCACCCAACTGGGTAAAGCAGCGAGCCGTTAAGCTAGCAGCGTTAATGAGCCGTTAGAGACGGCTGAGAGGGGGCGGCAGGGGTCTCAGCCCCGAGCCCTGGGAGCAGTGAGAAGATGGCCGCCCCCTCCCCAAGCCGCCTCGGGTGCCAGGCTGCGCGGCGGCCCCTTTAAGGATCTTGACCCACTCGCCGCCTCGTCTGCCCGCCCGCCCGCCTCTGTTTCGCTCCCCCACCCCTGCCTGAGACACTGGGAGTCGAAGCAGGTGCATGCGCAGTGCGCTGGCAGCGCCGCACGCTTGCGCAGTCACCTGCTCGATGGGCTCCCCCCTCCCCGCCGGTACATCCGGGTCATCGCACGCCCGCCCGCACGGCCGGTCCGCCGAGGTGCTGTGCAGCGCGCTCCCCCTCTCCCCCCTCCCCCCCCGGCGCGGGCGGCTCCGGCGCCGTCGCCATCCGCTGCGCCCTGCCCTGCGCGGGGCTCCGGCCACGCTGCTCCCGTCGCTGCGTGCGGCCGAGCGGGGGGAGGCGGCGGCTCCGGCTCCCGCTCCCGTCCGCATCGCCGTCCGCCGGGCGGCTCGGTGAGTGTCAGCAGTGTGGTGGGCGGGGGAGGGCCGGGTGGGGCGCTTCGCTTAATCCCCCGCGTTCCCCTCAGCCCTGGCGGCGCGACCCGCACTCCCTTCCCGCCGGGGCCTGGCCCGCCTCTGAGGGGACGGGGCTCCACTCGCCAGCCGCCCCAGCTCCCATCTGTTGCTTTCCGCCCTCCCCGGACCAAACCCGCTTTCTTCAGCCCTCCGCAACTTCTCCGCGTCTCTGCCCTCCCGTCCCGCCGCCGCTTCGCTCTCGCAGCCCCGTCCTCTCTCTCCCCGGGGCGTCTGGCGGGGCGAGGAGGGGGCTCCCAGCCTCCTGGGGCCTCTGGGAGGGAGGAGGAGCGGCGGCCGCTGCCTTCCTCGCCTGGGGAAACCCGGCTAATTGCTAGGGACCTGCCCTGTGCTAAATAACCCTCCTCTGGTTTCCCCTGCGCTCCGTCAGGGCTCCTTCCCCTCTCCGCGGCGGGTCGGAGGCAGAGGAGCCGGTTTGCTCCGTGGTGCAAGCGCAGGCAACTCCCCTGGCCACCGCAGCTCCAGCGGCTTGTGGCAGTAGCTGATGCTGGTCTGAGAATCGCGTCCTCCCCGTCGGCCTTCAGCCTGCCTCGGTGGTGCAGCCCTGCGCTCCCAGCCCAGCGGGATGCAGGTAGTGCTTCGGGATGGGGAGAGTGACAGTGTTAATGGTTAGCCAGGAGCAGGAGATCTCCTGAAGGGCCAGCTGCAGTCTTTCAGTCTGTAGCTCAAACATGCAGTGAGTTAATCAGAATACAGGAATTGTGCACGTTTTCCATAATTAGAGTGTATTCTGCAGTTCTGTATGCAGTAGCTGAGATGCTGGGACTGTAACTCCAGGTTGGGTTAAAGTGGAGATGTAAGAGGAGGGTGTTGTTTCTAACCTATTCATTAAGCAGATGATAAAATCAAATTTTAATTGGTTTTTAATTCTCTCGTGTGATTCAAGAATAAGGACGTGCAATTTGGTTCCATTTGGTACTTTTTAATGTGGTGTTGTATCTTACATGGTAATAAAACACAAGAAGTTTCTGCACAGAATCATTTCAGTTACCAAAGAAGTTAAGAGATTATGTGTTACGAAGGTTTTTGAAGTGTTTTCTTTTTCTGTCCCATTGCATCAGCATCCTGGATCCAAATGCCAGTGACAGTATGACAGCTGTCTTTCCCCTGTGAAAGGGGAGTCTTACTAACATTTTTAATCTGCCATGCTGAATAATTCTGATAATGTGATATGGAAATGCAAGTGTGGATTAGCATGTATGTTAATCCTCAAACCAGTAAAACATTTTCTAGATTGATCTAATAATGTTATATACTTATAATGTTGCTTATTAATTATTCTTGCTTATTACTATTTCAGTTATCAAAAAATGTAGTGTTACCCACACTCCTCACACATCCCATACCCCTGTTGTTGATACAAACGATTTTCTTTGTGCTCTAACTGCTTGGACCTTAAATAGACCTTCAAGTTAGTGAGCATTTTCTATAGCAGGTTGTGGCAGATAGGGGTATTGGACAGGAGACATTTAGTAATTAGCCTGAGGTTAATATTTCAAGGTTGGAATGTGAATCCAGATTGAGAAGGTTCCACCTGACAAATATATTTGTTTCAAAAAAGGTACATTGTTTTGCAAAGCATGTCTTCAGATCTATGGTAAATTTTGAACAGCAAAATCCTAAACCATGTGAATAAGATACTGCTGCTCCATGAAGCAGGAATGTTGTTTTTACAGAGAGTTATTTCATTGCTGAAACAGAAGCTTTTAGTAGAAGAGTAGATTGCTTTTTATCCAAGTCAGACTGTCAGCTTTCTTTCTGCATGTATTAGCTGTCAGAGAGTAGGGACCATAGAAAGAAGTGATCCCAGAATCTGTTTTAAAATATCCCTGTCAAGAAGTATCATGGCTGTATGAAAGTAAGGAATTAATTTGATCCCATCTGTTATAAAACTTCCTTTTGTCATAAGGTGCTTGAGAATTTCTTCATTGTTTGCCATTTAGCTGGAGCCACCTGAAGTGATGGACTCTTGAAGAGATTGTCTGTTGAAATTCTCTCTTTGGGAACCTGACTGACTAGAAACGTGATGTTAGCTGGCTCTGTTTTGCACACAAAACTGTCCTAAACCCTTATCTGAGTTTTTTGGGTCTTAATATCTGGGTAAAGAGCAAAAGGAAACAGTTTTTTGTTGTGTCTTTCAGCAGGGAGATATCTTAGCAGAATAATTAATTTTGAAATTAATTGAGTGCAATAGCTGAGATAGTTTAGGGACAGTTATTCAGGGAGCTTAATTCAAGTTGTCTGTCACCAGACTTCTCATGGTGCTTACTAGACAGTTAGAACTAATACTATAAAGAGACAGAAGGGTGGGGAATATTTGTCTTGCTAACTACTGAATAATTGAGTAATACAGTAACAGAAATTGGCTTTGTCATTTATGAAAGTGTATGTAGGGCCACTCTGGATTTCTGTAGCTCTTTAGGCATGGTAAACAGAAGTGCAGGGTTTTTCCCCCCTTGCTGTGTATCTAGGAGAATACAGACACACAAATAGCCTGCAGTAGCTTTTTTTTGTTGTTATTGCCTGCAAGCTGTGGGCATAGATGGAACTAATGGATACCCTGGAGTAGAGACAGGTAAAATTAAAGCTTATGTGCAAGAAGTCAGATTTGATTTATTTTTTTTTTTAAGCAGTCAGGCTTGTGTCAGTTAGGTTGGGATTTTTTTGAGAACTAATGGCACTAGAGTAAATCGAAGTTTTTTACCTTTCCTTTTTCACACTGTCCTTTCTAAAAGCCTGCTCTCTTCTAATTACACCAAGTGTTTTAGTCACAGATGTAGATGGGCTTAAGTCCAGAAAATTGACTCTTGTCTGTTAAGATAATGTAAGCTACCCTGAAGTATAAATCAATTTTATGAGACTTGTTCATCATAAAAATGTTTGAAAATACATTTTTGAAGCAGAATATTTTCCGTGTTGTCAAACTGCATCTCACTGACTCTCAGCTGCAGAGCAAATGTGCTGCAGGCACAGGAATGCAGCCCAGGGACTGGGTGGTGAATCCATGCAGGGTTTGAATGTCAGTGCCATACTCCTGTGCTTAGTACCACGCTGCAGAGTCATCCTGGTGGGCACTTGCTCTGCCTGAATCCGTCCAAGTCTGCCAACAGGACTCGGAGGTGGAGAGAGCAGGGGCACTGGGGGATCTGAAGGAAGCTGTGCTTGGCTTGGAAGCAGTGAAGTGCTGGGGAATGTGAAGTGCTAGCACTGCTTCCCAGCTGTAGTACCTGAACTGCATGCACCAAATAGGCAGGGTAGCACTTCTTTCAAATAATTTTCCATCTGTAAATGATGGCCAGATGTACCTTTTGACATCTTTTCTACTCTCACTTGTTTGCATGCATCAAGAACACTTGAAAAGAAAGAAATGGTCCCCTTGCATACCTAAGTCTTCATTTTATATTAAACTTATTGACATAAAACTTTACGTAAGGTTATTAGTGTCTTCTTCCTTGTGATTGTGGAAAATTTAACACCTCTAATTACCCCGTATGGAGAAGTCTTGTTTGCTCTTTATGGGTGTGAAGACCGGGGTTTCTTTGATTTGAATGTCAGGATCTCTTAATAAAATCAACTCTTCCCCCCTTCTGTGGTTCAGGAACATTCTCTCGAGTGCCACGTGTTGTCTGCTGCAGCCAGCAGAGTTTTTCCACCTGTCTGAAATTTGCTGAGAGCAATGGGCTCTCTTCTGTAGGTGCTGTTTGACATTTCTAATTCCAGTGCTTACTGGAGACGAGCATTGCCATTCTGTGAATAGCAGAGCTGAACAGAAACCAACAACAATGAGGTGTTTTAGAATTGACTAGGTAAAGCTGAAAGTATTTTTAGTTACAGCACTTTCTCCTGTGTTCCCCATCTCCTATGGTTTTAATTGCATTCTCCTTTTTAGAAATGGTATTTTGTCTTCTCTGTCACATGAAAGCCTGATGCACAGAGAATACCTTTGCTGTGGAAATGCTGAAACTAGATACAAAGCATATTGAAAGCTGCAAATAAAATGGTACCTTTTCTGTCTTTCAGTCGTGATCGTTTGAATCTCAAGGTGATTGTGAGACAGTTGTAGGTGTGAGGTAAAGGCTGACAATGTCCTGCACAGTATGTGTGTATGTGGCTTATGAACTCACATCTCTTGTTGCAGCCTTTCTCATCTGGTTATGCTGCTGTCCTCATTTACTGTTGATACTGCATTAGGTGGCCTTGTTGAAATGTTTAGTAGTTTATTTCTGTTTAACTCTTGAGAAATGGTAATATTGGTCATTCAACTGATTTATAAATGCCTTTTGTAACCAGACTTTGCATATTTGAGTGTTCCTTAACACTACTTCTTCAGCACCTAGAAGAAGAATTTTTACATACCTAGTACCTAGATCGGTGTTAACCAATTTGTGTATTTCAGGAAAGTTTGTAATTGGCCTTGTTTGCACTAACCTGATGTTTTAGTATTGCATTTGGGGAGTGATGTATGATGGACCAAACCCAGTTTGTTGTTTTTTTTTCTACCATGTGAAATCATTGTGCGACTGTAGGAAAAAATTGGAAACTAAGTATCTCAGAAAGAAAGAGATTGTACTTGAGCACAGTATTCAAGTCTATAAAACCAGTTTCCTCTAATAGTATTTGCATGAGAGGATTTATTTTTACTCATGTTCCACGGAAATGCTCTATGGTTTGTGGTCTTGTTCATGAAGTATTTGGCTGATTCTCTGGCTTCTGTCTACAGCACTTGGGATTCCCAGGTGGTCTCCATGCAAATAGTGTAATTAGGTCTGGGAGAGCTTAGTTTGTGACACTGAGTGCATTTGATTTGGTGTGGCTGTAGCTGCAAGAATAGCATGCTTTGCAAATCAGGCCTTCTGTCTGCCAGCCACACCAAAACCTACCGCTTGATCCTGTAGGCAGTTAACAGGTTTGTCTGGAAGGCTGATTCCCATCAGCAAACGCTTCACCTGAATTAGTGACCACCAGCCAAAAAAAAAGTCTATAATCACTTTCTATAAAAGAAAGTGCAGCATAACGCTGTTCTAGATACATTTTAAAGCACTTTTTACTTCAGACTGCGGGGCTTAACTGTTCCCTGGTAGCAGGAGGCTGTTGTGTGAGAGAGATCTGTTTAACTGGCAGAGTTCAAAAGGCTCTTAAATTCAGCCATGAGGCAATTCTGGTTCTGCTTCAGTAGTAGATGATTAAATTAAATGGAGTGTTAGCGTGAGTAACTTTTTCTGGTGTACTATACAAGGTAACAGATGAGTTCCTAGGAGCCCTAGTTGTAAATTAGCTGACTGGAAAGCCCTGTTTCTGTGGCTTGTGGCTCTAGCAGTTGTACTGCTTCAAAAGTTAGATCTAATTGTGTATGTTCCTAGTCAGGTGTGGCACTGGATGATGGCGCCTTCTCCTTTTTATTTTAGCAGTCTTGAGGTTAATATCCTCATGGGGAAAGGGAATTCTTGTCTTTTTATGTTGGACAGCAAAGGTGTTTTGGGCAACAAAGGTGTTTGTTTCAGCTTCTGATGTACAAATCAATTTCACCTTTCTATTGGAGAGAAAAAAAAGGTAGTTTTCTGAATTTCTAGCATTGCTAATTTGGAAGAAAAAAGCTGTAAGAATTAATAAAGACATTCCCATCCTTTTGTTTTAAAACAAAACTGCTGTTTCTGAGAGTGAAACTTCTCAGGCAAAGCATGTTCTGGACATGAAAAGCCAGTTCATTTAGGTTTGTTATATTTTCACCTTTTATGTACTGAGACATGTTTTTTTGCAGCTATACCTCTTTAATGTGGAAATGAAATACGTAACCACTAGAATTCAGACGACTTAATCTCAAAGATGATAGAATTGCTGTCCTTTTATATAAATGAAGATAATGCAGACAAGGCAGAGCATTATGTAGGGATTGCTTTTGGATAGTAGTTAATTGATGTAGAGATTATGTTTCCTGTTTGTGTGTAGAAAGAAGTCTTATGTGGGGGGATGTGGATTTGTCAGCTGAACAGGCAGTTGAATTGCAGTGATGGTTTTGAAACTTTGCTCTGGGTACTTCGTGTAGAAGATGACTTGCTGCTTGTTCCCACGTGCAACTGGATAAAGTCACATTCTCCCAAACACTAAAATAGTATTTGAAATGCTTTAACTCTTCTTGGTTTTGCATCTCAGAGAGTTCAGAGCTGAATTAATTTCTAGCAGTACTAACAGAGTGACATAACCTAATTGATTTTTCCTAGCTTGAAGTTTGGAGGATAATCTTACAAGAGCTTTCAACTAGCTCCTCAAATCCCAAGTAATTATCTTACATTTTCTGAAGTTTCTACTTTTATCAGTGTTCTGACTTGTTACAGAGACCCTTTCCATTGTTCTGTAACTATGGCTTCTTAATAAATGGGGGTAGAATCATGTCCCAGTAGGGAGCTTACTGTATGTGGGACAGACAGTAAAGTCTAGTAAATGTCAGTGTAGGAAACTACTGATTAATAACTAATACTTTGAGGAAATAATGTTCTATGATATTAATGTTACTATTGTGTCAGGTTTTCAAAGGAATTTCATCAAACTACTTCAGTAGCTGCCGAAAGTGAGGCTTGGGAGCAGATGTTGTAACAGTAGTCTTAAATTTTTTGACAGCTCTTCAAATAGCTCTGGTGTGTCTCAGCTTTACAACAAGAGTGCTTTTGCAGGGATTGTTCCTCTTGCTTTGCTTCTCTCCCTGTTCCTCGTCCAGAATGGGCCTCAATTTGACCCCATTACAGTCCTATGAAAACTCATGCTCTAATAAACATGTATCCAGCCAGGCAGCATGGGAGGAGAAACAGGTTTGAACAGAGAGACAGCTGAGGTGAGGAGTGATGGCAATTAAGAGGAGAAGCAGCTTATTTTGAGCTTGAAAGCAGGAAAGAATATTAATTAGAATCTCGGACTGAGTTGGGGACAAGTTGTTTGCAAACAGTAGAGAGGTTGGGTTGGGGGTTTCTTGGTTGTATGGGGAGTAGGGGTCACGTAATGAGGGAGTGTGTGGTTGTGATGCTGCCTCTTGGCCAACATCTTTGGGATGTCAAGACTTGTTGGTCAACAAAAATAGGGAAAAAGAGTCATTAGGGAGAATGCTGGACTGGAGAAATAAGAGTAAAAGCTGGGATTTTGTAAAGGGGGCAGGTAGGTCTGTTGGACAAGGAAGTTGGAATTGTAGAATCATAAAAACTAAGGGAAGGACTACAGCAAAATATAACATGCTGAGATTTGATCATTGCTGCTACCTCTTAAGCAGTAGAAATAGGTATTGTGAGCAAATGGTTCTGATTCTGGTGCCATGCTGCTTAACTGTAAAGACAAATAGTCTGGGCTCATCTCTTAGTTGTGAGTTTCTACTTGGTCTTTTCTGTTTCTGTGAAGCAGTGCTCAGAAGTAAAGAAACTGTAGGAAGAAAGCAACCTCCAATACATGCTGTATGTGATTTCTTCCATGAGGACCCTTTATTTACCTCCACGATGAAGTGTCTGGTGCTAGTTTAGTGAACAAGTGCTCAGTAGTTTGGTTTTGTTAATACCATGCCACACTCTTGTCATACTGCTCCTGAGATGAGTTAGTTTGCTCTTGGGTAGTGCTGCTTTCTGTAGTTATTTATCAGAATGGGCTAATGAGATGAGGAAGTGGGTTGCTTTCTATTTTACACATGAGGAGCAAAGGCACCAAGAAGAGAAATTCAGCTAGTTTTGCATGGTTAGAAATGACTGGAACCTGAGTCTTTTTAGAGTAGTTTACATATTGCAGCCACATCCCCATCAATCTCTCTGCTTTTCCCATGCTAAAATTCCATTTTAAATCTAACTTCACAGCTGTTTCTTGTGTTTGTTTATAGCCTTTTTGGAGGTGTAGTTACCATAAAGGAACTGGAGACCCTGGCAGGGCTCAAGGTCTCTCTGTTGACTGCAGCAGAACACAGCCGTTTTGTCAAAAGGCAAAGTTACTTCTAGTTTCTTTTTGTAGAACCTTGTTGTTTGCTCAGAGAAATGAGGAAGGATGAATTCTGGCATCATGTGATTCAGAAGCCGATACTCTGGTACTAGCAACTCCCCCAAGTTTTTGGTATGGCTGCAGATAGCTGTGTTCCTTAGCTGTGCTGTGCTGTCACACCTTTAGGGCCAAACTGGCCTGTCATAGATGACACCTATTTTTTGTGTTTAAATGTTACAGAAAAGTCTAAGTGGTGCTGCAGCTCCATTAACAGAATTGTGGGCAAAGAATACCTTTCTTTCCTTTATGGTGAAGGAGAAATGAGCTGATTTTTAAGTTGGGACTCTGTTGTCCACATTGCCCCACTTAGCTGTAGAATTTGACAGTTCTGTCATACTGTAGCCACTGGAAGGAGGAACCATAAGCTCTCTTCTGTAGAGTTTTGTGGCTTTTCAAGCTTCTCTTTAGAAAAGAAACCATATCAACCAATATAAGAAGTATAAAGCTGCTGTTTCTTCTGTCATTAGAAGGACATGTAAAAAGCCTTTGCTATCCTGTTGGGTATTCTGAGGGTTGTTTGTTGTGGTTTTGTTTTGTTTGCTTGTAGTTTGTTTGGGTTTTTTGGTGGGGTTTTTTTTTTTTTTAGTTTTGTTTTTAAGCAATACTGATAATTATTTTCCTCTCACTTTTTTACATTCCTCTTCTCAGAATTGCTTCTTAACACCAGCTCCCCTGAGTAGTTTAGATTTCATCCAGTGCAGCTTACTCCCTTTGACACAGAGAATAAATTTATATAGAGTGACACCACAGTCACTCTGAACCCTGTTGTCTGTTTTGGGAAGGGAAAGAGTGAGCTGCAGAAACATTGCTAAGCTTGATTGAATAAATGCTGTGAAAAT